>VDFB02147947.1:0-45572 GCA_007258455.2 Sequoia sempervirens
CTCTTTCCTTTGTACTTTTCATCTATTTTGATGATTATAGTAGATTGTCCTCATAAATTTTCATGTAGATCTATTTGTAACCTTATTTTCTACCAATCAATTTGCAAACTAGTCACATATTAAGGACCATTTCACTAACTTGTAGCCATCCATTACTTTATATGTTGCAGGTTGTGTATGTGTGCCAATAAATCCTGATGATTGCGAGAACTTTAATCCTACAAGTGTACCCAATCTTTCTTAAGTAAAAGTCTTACCTTATTTTATAGTACTTAAATGGTTAATTGAGTGCTTTAGACTGTAGATAGTTGAACCCCGATTAAAATACATGGTATTAGATGGGCAGATAATGATAAAATTGAGGTCTCATTGAACACACCAGAACATAATTTATTGGACTATGAATAGTGTTACAATTATAATTATTTCTCCTTTACCTACCTTTGCATTAATGAAAAAGATAGATCCCTATAAATCTAACCATGGAAGTGTTGAAATCTGCAGTATCTGTAGGACTCCAGAAACTATCAAAAATATTATTTTTGAATGTTTTTATGCTCAAGAATTTTGGTACTTATTCTGCCATAAGCTGAAGGTCTGGAATAGCAATGGTAAAATTAATTGGCATGATATTCTATTTTGTAATTTCAAGCTTAGGTTTGATTGTAAGCTATTCTGGTATTTCTTATCCAATGAGATCATGTGGCATTTGTGGAAGGTGAGAAATGATGATAAATTTAAGGGTATCAAGAGGGTACTTATTGAGTCTTGCAAGAGACTTACTTTCTACTCTGTTGCTCTGTAGGTTTCAACTCTTGTGGAGATCTCAATGGAGAATTTCTTGAAGTCAATAACTAAAGGTGCTGCTAACAATACCAGAGAGGATATGAGAAGTGGACCCACTTGTAGGTTGAGCTTGGAAGAGACCGTGCTATTCTAGCAGATATTTGATGAGCTCTAGAGAGCAATTAATGAAGCTACAAGCCCAAAAAGACAACACGACCCCCATCAATTGGACTCCCAAGGAGAAACAATGGTGAACCTTGATATTGAAGAAGTCAGCAATGAAGATAATGTAATCAACACTATGTATTGTTTACACTGATTTGAATAGCAACAACCTATGGTGTTGTTAACAACAATTTGTATTGTCTATGCTAGTTTTGAAAACAACTGGTGCTTTTTGGTTTCTTTCTTGTTGTGTAAAGTACTGATACAGTATATTTCCTGTTATGGAAATGCTTTGATGCTGTACTAATCCTAATGTCAGATAGGAATTTTCATTATATGTAATGGACCTTAAACTATTTTCAATACAAAAAAAAAAGATAGCAGATATTGGAAGTTCATTACATGTCTCATGTATGTGTTAGTATTTTTTTATTTTTTTAAGTTGTTCAAGAGATTGATTAGGTCAAGAATATGTTCTACAAGCTCTGTTCTCTTGACACTGCTCAACATTTTCCCTACACATTTTCTCTTCAATCCAGATGTTTCTTAACTCCTTCCATTGTTAGCCCTTTGTTGTTCTCAAGTGTAATGCTTTTTCTATGCATCTTGCAGTCTGTATGTATGATCAGTCATCTCTTATGAAGCATGGATGACCTTTCATGGAATTGTTGTTGTAATTAGACAATTGCCATTGTGAGAACAATCACTTAATTTGTATGGAAGTAAGTCTTTTTCATATTATTTGACTTGGTATTATAAAATTGTCTTTGTAGGATTCTCTCAGGGGGAACAATAGAATTGTGATGATAGGTAGAGTTGTACAACACCATAAATCATTTGGAATTATCAATATATTGCTTATAGAATACTCTGTGCAAGTAAAATGGAATGTGCAATGACAATTGGTCTCAAATTCAAATCTAAATATAAGTACATTATACACAAGAAGATGGAGAATATGAACTATAGAATGGTGAAGGGAATTTGGGCCAAGCTAAGCATGATGATTCTCTGAAAAAATTTCAATAATGGTGACAAGGAAGATTACATGAATGTCTTCAAGAAGAATCCAATGAATTCAAAGAAAAACCCAGTGTTTGACAGAGGAAAGTATGGGCCTTTCTTTTGGGTGGCCTTGAGCCATCATTTACCGAAATGAAATCTGATTTTGTTGCCAAAGGAATACAGAGGATTAAGGGTTCCCAGTGCATGGACGACTCTTGAAAATCCTCTCAAAAACTTCTATTCCATGCATAGTAGTTTAGGAAATAAAAGGAATAGGAATTGCTAGTACATGGACAATCCTAATATTCCTTCTTTTAAAATAAATCTTTCCATGTACAGTAGTATAGGGTCATGTTCATCTCCATTTCCATTCATTCCATCTTGCTCACTGGTCCATCACCTTGAGTTTGGTCTGCTCACCCAGAAATCTAGATCCTTGCAATGATCTCACAAGCATTCATCCCCAGACGGAGCCACTATTAGAACTGTAAAATTTTGAAAATTTTATGGCTGCACATACTCATTAGTTCCTAAAAATTCCCATACCATAAGCACACGAATCCTCTCTTCATAAATTTTTTGCCTATATTATATCATGTGATCCTATAGAATTCATCTAACCCTGAGTATTTCAATGTATAATTCATATCGACAAGAGATGGTGAGGGTCTCCCCGATCCATAAAGTGTTTTATATTAACGCATATTTTTTGTAGTCTATCAGCAAGAGTTCAAGAATGTCATACTGATATGATTTCATCTGAAGACACATATCAGTAGGACATAGTTCATTGTCTCAGTGACCAAAGGATCCTATCGGCAAGAAAATCTTCATTGATATAAGTCATAATGAGCACATGTGTGTTATATCGATGAAGCATAAAATGATTGTCAGCGAGACCTAAGTCAACGGTGTAAGTCATAATGGGCTTATTTGTGTCTTACTGATCGTGGTGCAATTCCAGAGCATCAAAAAGGAATATGCAATATTCTCAATAAGTTTCCTAGAAAAGTGGGTCCCATCGATAGTATAGTACCATTAGGGTAAGTTCGAGGAAGTCTTGCTGACCCATCATATCACTATAGCGGAATTATATCAATAATAGGACTTGGTGATATTCATTGTCTTGTTGATAACAAGATTCATCGGCGAGATTGGCATCATCGGAGAGAGATATGGAAGTCAAACCGAATATAGCTTTATCGGTAGGAGAAACATTTTGTTTCAACGATCAGAATTGCCGAAGGAAGGTTCTCGACAAGATACAAGTAGTCAAAGGAAAGTCCCGGTGACCCCAAAAGTCACAGTGATAAGTTATCATTGGTGAGAATTGTAGAAATACACTTAAGACCAAAGGAATAATTATTGGGCAGACTTAGAACGTCGGTATGACTACATGACACCATGTAGCGACATATGATCTATTGGCTATCAGTGAGACTCAGAACATCGATGAGACTGTGTGACACCAAAGTGATATGTAATATTGACTGTCGAAGAGACTCAAGCCATAGGAAAAACTACATGACGTCTCAGCAGGTGTCTAATAAACATGGAAAATGACCGAATAAAATAATTACTCGAGATTTGAATATGAAGGGACATGACTTGATTGATCTCTCATTGATGGTACATTTGAATGATTTTTTTTTTTTAATTACATTGTTTCGTCGAAATTTTGATGAACACAACCGACGAATCACCGAAAAGGTTTGATGAAGTTGCTATAGCTACGACGAAGGCTTCATCATAACTCCTTGTCCATTTTGTTGCAATTTCGACAAAGTCCATTGACGAATCATAGAAAAGGTCTGACAAAGTTGCTTAGCTGTGATGAAGGCTTTGTCGTAACTCCTTGCCCATTTCATTGCCATTTCAATGAATGCCACTGATGAATCACATAAAAGGTCTGATGAAGTTGCTTAGCTGTGATGAAGGCTTTGTCGTAAATACTTTCCCATTTCATCGAAATGGCAATGAACTTCTAGTGTTCTTTCGACGCTTCAGAAGAGCCATTTCAATTGCATTTTGGTTGTAATTCATCAGTGGATACATGAATTTTTCGTGGATATTCCAATGAACATCCAAGTCATTTTATGATGCTGACGACTAACGAATCTGTGCCATTATTTCTACATTTAATTCGTCATCAAAATTGTGATGAAAAAAAAGCGATGAAAATGTTTTTGTCATTTCGTCACTTTTTTGACAAAGATTTGTCGAACGATCGACAAACATCCATCAGAAAATGGTGTCAAATTCAGTAGTGTGAGAAATTCGCATCACAAATTGTCAAAAATGCATAATGGGATTGTAAGTTTTGCAACTTTTTTTGATTTAATTATGTTTGAATTGGTTTTCATAGCTTTAGTTTCAATCTATAAAGCATTAACATTCTAATCTCATTGAGTATGGGTGTAATTGATCATTCTTGTTTTATTTTTTAGTGTTTTCTAATCCTAAATGCTTTGATTATGCTTTCTATCCATTACCCAATATTACCTACAATATTTTGGCATGCCTGGTGGGACTCACATCCTAGATTTAACATTTTCTTGAAGTTTTTTTATGACCTTCAGGTTACAAAGATGCTTCTAAGGAAAAATGATGCTTTTGAGACCCACACCAATGCTTCTATTATAATTCAACACTTATGACTGAAATTACAATGATGCTTTTGTTCTAACGTGACACATTTGTATGCTCTCTCCTTGTGCTACGTATAATCTTGGAGATCAAAAGTTCCATTATTTTGTAATCTATTTTATACACCTAAGGTGTGACTTTCTGTGTATGGTCCTCCCTTGCAACTCCAAAGAATGATCTTGGGAATCAAACACATCATCATAACCGTTTAATTCAAGTAAAAGGATTGCTTGGAGATTTAATCACCTCAAGGTTGACCTCAAACACATTTTTGGGTGAGGTATATAAAAGGGGGAATGCAATTTGTATCCCAAGGTGTGGCTAGCATCCTTCAATCCATGCCTCATGACCCTCAATCTACCAAGACATGTATAGGTGAAGAGAAAATGGGAGAACCCCCTTGATTTGAGCATCCACAGATGGGTTCATTGTTCACCAATCCACCACTATGAACCTTCTTTATTAGTATCCTTTAAGACTTTAGCCGTTAGCTTGGGATAATGCAATGTACAATATCATGCATGAACTCATCATGTATCTCCCCTTGTTGAGGCGACTGGCATTCCTTGATTAGGACCTTGTCATTTTTAAGGTGAGAGGTGCAAAGGTGGCACATGACCGTCATATACTCTAGTCACCCATTCATTGTGGAGGTATTTTCTTTCACAGATGGGTTTAAATCCTAAGTTAATACACATGTTCTACTACTAGCTAGGTTGTGTATTTTTGACATGTCTTTATTGTTCAAATACCCATGACAATAATTATCAAGCTCTTGTTGATGAAGGCTTGCAAACTCAACCTAAAAATATTTGGAGTTAGTCTTTTATGTTACTCTCTACTATATTTTATCACTTTCTAGATTATACAAACTAAAATCAATATTCAAAAAATCAAGAAATTTTAAAACCCTTGATGGATTCAGGTTCAAATTTGCAAATCTATATCTCAGAGTCACAGTGATGCATTTGACTATCATCCTATAGCATTTTTGTAGTTTTTTCCACTTCTGTTTGCATCTTGACATGTTTGATTTTTCATATTGATGCTTCGATTTTTAAATAGATGTGTCTATGCAACTCGATGCTTATGTCTCAAAATAGTTCTCTATCAAAATCTAAAAAAAGAAATATAGCGAGGCTTTTGACTACTATACAATCATGCATTTTCCATCAACTCGTTGCTTTTTCAAACCCTTGTCACTTTTGTGAGGGTAGTTACATGCTTATGTTAGGTTAACTTGATGCTTTTACAAGCAACATTTTTGGCTATCAATCAAATTTCTATAATTTTAAAAAAATTCCTAATTTCAACCAATAGTCAGTATAGGACTAGAGACTTGTTCAAAACAAAATTATATTCATCTCCAGCATCCAAAAAATAACATATAACATTTTATCTACATCCCATCTCATTCATTCACTTTGGAATTCTTTAAACACCTCTTAGTTTTCTTTGGATAAAAATCAACCTCACCAAACTAGAAAAATAATCCATCCAAACAAAAACCTACATTTGAGATTGGTCATTTGATTTAGTTCTCATACATTCTCCTCTAGTTTATCTTCTTGCTTGAAAAAAAAATACTTTTCAAAGTACCTGGTTAAATTAATGTCAAATCCTTGTGAGATAGCTTTCTTAGTAGCCAATATCTATTTCTAAGTTTTTAACCTCATTATCATTTTCCTTCACTTGGAATCATCAATCTAGGACAAGGATTATTGTAAAACACCCATCAACACAAGATCTAGTAAAAACTTTTTCTAAAATAGAAGTTTCATATCTTCCACCCATCCAAACCTCGTCAAAACATTGGTCCAAGCTTACTTAGGTGTTATTAAGTTAGACAAACTTAAAACAAAGCAAACATCCACTAAAATGATCTTCAAATCATCTTCATCCCAAATTTCATAGGATCACTACATATTTTATGACTATAATGATGTTCCAACATGTAAGGAAAACATGGATTCCAATCCTAGTAGTTCTAGTGTACCCACTACCATGAGTACTACCGAAATGACCATGGGAATGCTTGGTGCCAAATTCTATCCTAGAGGGTATAGTACTTCAAGAAACCCCAAACATCCTAAGATCAAACAATAATCATAGAAGACATCACCCATGAAAATGAAGGGTTCATAGAGTTCAGTAGGGAACAAATCCTTGAAATGCAACAAGACCCATCTTTGGCTAGGGAACTTGATGCCTTGTTAGCCACTGACCCTAATCTATACTTGTTGAAACTTGCACAAGGAGGTGCCAAACTACCTATTAGTTTTGATGTTAATATAGTTAGGGAAAAAGCACTTACACATGCTATGGAATCTATTTATCTTCTATATGAAAATGAACCTTTGGTAAATCACATCATATAATGAATACTAGGACCTTCTATACCAAATGTGACAAGTCAACCTACTTTACCTCCATTCGACATAGATTCATTAATTTATGTAAATCCATTATTTACTAATGAAGGCATAAGAAATTGAATAAACTCAAGTATCCTAAGAACAAAAATTCTACCAAACCCATGAAACCAAATCAATATAGGCATTACCAAACCCACCAAATCCTAACATCATCACTTATGGAACTAACCCATTCACTACACCAAATACACATAATATACACCCAATTTTACCTAACACACAACAACATCCATCAACACCACAACAATAATCCGTGCATCGACAACACCGATACATCTCATAAAAAACTTCAATACCTCAATAAAATCCATACATCAACAACATAAATGCATATCACAATAAACACCCATACCTCAACAACATCAATACATCTCCAAATAAACTCCTGCACCCCAATGACATCCTCAAAACCATCAATACATCTCCCAACAATAAGAAACACCACAACAACAACAACACATTGCTTATCAGCAACAAAAAATGCCACAACAAAAACCAATTGCAAAGCAATAAAAACAAAAAACATTGCAACAAAACCCCCAATACATCCATTATCAACCAAAAAACTCTCAACAACACATCATTCCACAACATCAATATGGTCCATACAATACAATGCCACCACAACAAAATAATCCTCAACATCAAACAAACCTGCAACCCCAAACCTATAAAATATATGGCTTGACATCTAATGTCCCTCCATATCAAAACACCACATATAATTCAACTACCATCCATCAATACAACACATATAACCCAATGTTGAACAATCAAACCCTTAACAATTTATATTCAGAAATTCAGACCTTAAAATAAAAAATCCATGATATATAGATGTGAACAACAAAGAAATTGTATGCTTTTCAAATTTTATGTCCCTATTCATTTGATAGGAACATAAAAATGACACCATTCCTCCCTAATTTTGAGATACCAAAGTTTGAAAAGTACAAGGGATGTGGTAATATAGAAGAATACATATGTATGATAATTTTACATAGCTTTCTTAGAGATGTCCTATGTAATGCTAAATATCTCAAGCACCTTTTTCCATGAAATTTAGGTGGACAAGCCATCAAATGGTTCTCACACTTACCCTTAGAAATTAAGAAATTTCAAGAAATCATAGACCAATTTGTTGCTCACTTGTCCTATAGTATTGACATGGAAGTCACTTTAAATGACTTATATCTTGTCAAACAAAATCAAGGAGAAACCTTTTCTTCCTTCCTACAAAGATGGATACATAAAGAAAGAAAATATAAATGGCCTATTCGTAAAAAATAATAGGTAGACAATTTTGTGAATAATCTAAACACAAAAGCTGGCTTTCCCTTATGTATCCAATGTGCCAATACATTTGAGGAATTAATAACAAGATGTCTCACCATCGAAAGGGATCTTATTGCTAAAGGGTTAGTTAAGATCCACAAGGATAACAACCAACCATCAAGTTCTAATGATAAACCATGCTTGTGGGCCAAAAATAAAAAAATATAACCAATGATAGTGTTGTGGACACAAATTTTGTACAAAACACACAAACTTAGCCGAGAAAACATCAAAATGTACAAAATACTAATCATCCATGCGGACCACCACCTAGAAAAAACAACATAGAGAGACACAAATACACTCCCTTAGGGGAACCAATAAAAATAGTTTTTAATAAACTAATCCAAATAAACCTAATAAAACTCCCAGAGTTCAAACGATATGAAGAACCTCAATTTAAACCTAGATGGTACAATGATGACTATTGTGAGTATCATAAAAAAGGGCACAAAACATCAAACTATATGAGGGTTAAATACATTATTCAAAACCTCATATATCATGGAGAATCAAGTGTTGACAAACACATAGGGACTTCTAGAAATAATGACTTGCGTATATACAAGAATCTAATGCCTGATCATGGTAAAGGAAATGATGTTAGAAAGTACAAAGGAATATTAATCAAGTCAACCATTCATTTTAAAATGTTTTAAAAAATATATAATATGCCAACCACCATATCTACATTATTACTATACATGGGAAAAATCCTTAGTGTGGAGTCACCACACAAAGAGGGAGAGTCACTATCAAAGGAGCTCATTCACAAGCAAAAGGTATAACCAAAGAAAATCCAAATGATTACAGCTTGATAGATCATCTTAAGAAAACCCCAATACATATCACTATCTTAGAACTTCTAAGGATGTCCCCTACATTTAAAGAAGTCTTAGACAAGGCTCTCTTATACTCACCCATACCTATTGATATAGATACAAACTAATTCCATGCTATGGTAGGGCATATCATATCCCCTCATCACCTCTTATTCACATAAAGAGATATTTCAATCCAAACATATCATAATCATTCTTCACACCTTGAGGTTTACATCCACAAACACAAGATAAAAAGAGTCTTGATAGAAGATGGTGTAGGCTTGAACATTTGCACTCTATAGCTAGTCTGACATTTGGGATACTTTGAGGACGTAATTGAGAAAAAAAGGGTATAACTTAGTGAAGAAAAATGTATCCATTTACATTTTCACACTTGTTTGTCCCTTCCTAGTAAAATTGGGCTTCTTTATGCCTTATTTGGTCCTATTTTGCATCCACAACCCTTATTTAATGCATATTTTCCAGGATGACCCCAAAACATACCTAAAAACCTATCCTAATTTAGTGATTTTAGATTGTATGGACCAAATTTGGTGATCTAGAACTCATATGCCACCTTGGGTGTATAGGTACCACCTAAGTTTTGCGGCATAATCTAGAATTTAGCATTAAATTTACATTTTCTTGAAATTTGTGTCACAAGCTAGCCTATTGGGACTCATACGCCCCAACTGGTGTATGAGTCCCACTAAGCTTGGACCTATTTTGAATTAAAATTCTTGGTGGGATTTTATCCTCCTAGATCTAATGTTAGTTTGTAGTTTTGATAAATCTGGCATAAAAAAGTGTAAATGCAAGGTTATTTCACATATTTTCTCCTAGCAATTTCAATTCTTCAAGTACTCTAGCAATTTTCATGATCAAGTGTGATATCAACATTCTAGCAATTCAAGAGCATTCAAGAGATGATTATCAAGCATTTGAAGCTACATTCAAGATTCAAGCATCATGTCAAATGTTGAATAGGACAACTAAGAGGAGGGGTGAATCGGTCAAGTTAGATTTTAATCTTCAATTCATTTACTGAAACTAATACTTAAAATGCTTAAATGATTAATCATCAAATGCCAATGCAGAAACTCAAATCCAATGCATAAACACAACAACAATGGATTTACTTGGAAAACCCAATGAGGGAAAAACCACAGTGAGGATTAACTCACACTATAGAGAATACCAAAATTTATTACAAAAAGGCTCACTACCTAAAACAAGGCTCACTGCCTAAGATAAGGACTCACTGTCCAAAACAAAGAATCAATGTCCAATAGGGCTACAACCTAGAGAGATCACTTCCATAGAGATACAAAGAAGACAAAGAATACTTGTTACAGAGATACAACAATCCCAATGCAACAAAGGGTTCCACCACAATCACTTGATCAAGGGTATGTGCAGGATCATGATGGGCCAAAAAGTGGCGATATGATGGGTATGTGTAGGGTATATGGTTGATGGCTTTCCTTTTACCCAAAATTGATGAAAAGAAAATGGTTTTTAAAGGAGATTCTCATCTTTCCACCAATATAAAGTATGCTTTACTTTGAATTTAATAAATAATTATTATTCATTTTCTATTTGAATTACGACTAAAGTCCTGATTGATAGGCTGATTGAAAAACATCTATAGCTTTCAAACGGTATCATATTTTTTGAATCTGAAACATGTGTCACATTATATGCTTCACATATTATAATATTTAAAAGAAAAAAATGAATTTCATGAAGTTTTGACCAAGTTAAGATGGTTAGACATTTGAGTTTTTATATTTTTTAAAAGTTGTAATAAAAAATTCATAATTAATTATTTACTTGGAAAAAAATTACAAAAGAAATATGCATCACATTGGTACATGAATCCTCTACTTATATCTAAAATATTATAAAAATATATTATCATTTTATTGTGGTTAGGGTGGTTAGACATACACTTACTTCTTTTTTTTCCCTGAAATTTCAAATTTTCACCAAATAGATTTAAAAAAAATTAAACCTAAAGTAGTTTAGAAACTACATTCAATTTTCACATTCTATTCTTACATATTTTTGAAATAATATAGATAACTTATTCAAAATTTTACGTAAGCGGTAACTTTGATTTTTCTGATTTTTTTGCCACTTAAGGGCCTATTTTTTCCATGATGATCCTGTACATACCCTCAACTTGCATGAATGATAGAGTTCACCTTCTGCTCACTACATCTGTAAACTCAACATTAAGCTTCACACTGATCTACCACACACATAACTCACACATACTTTTTGAATAGCATCAAAGTCATATTTGATCTTTCACTTATCTTCCTTCTTTTCTTTTGTATATACTTTTCATTACTAGCTCATCATGTATTTATACTATCTCCAACCTTGAAAAAAATACAAAGTCAGCCATCCAACTTCAAATTAAAATTAGGTCGGAATTAAAACATCCTAGTGTAGGAATTAGAATGAGGGAAACCTAAACACATGATTCAACTAGACCCAATTAGATCCAAATGCTTCATCAACTTCAAAGATAGTGCATCACATGGTCAACCAAACTAGTGTAAAACAATAGAATAATTAAGCTCAAAACTTCTAGAAACCAAAAATATCTTCAATGCAATAAGAACATCTTAACTCTAGAACCACAAGTCAAAGGCTTCATCAAAGAGAAATCTAGGACTAACAAATTTTCTCCAAGACCTTAGCTAGAACACAAAAAAACACATAGTTCACAATTGGTGAACACAACTCGAACTTCACAATGGACCAATAGCCAAAAATATGGATATAGCAACCTTCAACAACCATAACCAACATATCCGAAGCACACAAACATAGGGACAATTACTGGATCATCATCCTGAGCAACAATTGCATACCTGTAATCTTTCTTTAATACAATTTTATCAATATCCTCAACATATACATCCAAAAACAACTAGTAGATAACCAGTTGACTAGTTGACATCAATGACAACACTTTCATTCCTTTTTCCATTCTTGCAACAATCTCCTCCTTTGTCATTGATGGCAACAAATGATGTGAAACAACATCAAATAAACCATACCAGTTCTGAATATATGCTTCTCAAGATTTTTCATTTTTCTTCTCCCCATCAGAAGATCATCTAATTCATTACTTAATTTCTCTCATTGAATTTCTCTCCCTTTCAAGTGCTTTATCTTTCCCTTTGACATCAATGGAAAAGAAAAAAGATATATTCATTAAATCTTCCTTTGACATGAAAAAATAATACTCACAATGACAACACTTGAAACTACCTACTCTCCTTGAGAAGTAGCCACCAAAACATCAGTCCAAAAAGATAGAACCATGAATCCACTAGACTGATACATCTACAAATGCATCTTAGTTTATGAAAGGAGAGGAAATAACCCCTAACTTCTCCCAGAGATACTCAAAATTATCTTTAGGAAGATCCTTTGTAAATATATCAACAATCTAATCCTTTGTCAGAACATACTCAAGCTTGAGTTCATTCTCCATGGCCTTCTCTCTCAAGAAATTTTATCTAATAGATATATGCTTCATCCTCGAGTGCATCACATGATTCTTTAAAATGTTAATTGCACTTGTATTATCAGTTAAGATAGAAATGGGATCATCAAATAGCACTGTGATATCTTTCAATGTCTGTTTCATCCATAGAACTTGTGTACAACAAGATGCAGCAACAATATACTCAGCTTCAACAGTAGACAAAGAGATTGAATCTTTCTTCTTACTCAACCATGCATCCAATCTACATCCAAGAAATAATGCACCACCACTTGTACTCTTTTTTTCATCTACACATTTGACCTAATCTGCATTTGTATATGCACTAAGTGTAAAGTCAATATCTTCTTTTCTTTCATTCTATTCATCCTATTTTTTTTGCTAATCTTTATCCCGTTCTTCCAGAATTTCTTCTATTCCTGCACAATCATGTTCATTAGACACATATCCATCAATATCAATAGAATTCTTCACTGTCTCATTAACCTTCAAATTCAAATTTTGTACAATTTTTCTTAGTATTTTATTGAAACATCTGTATTCCTTTCTTTTGGTAGAGTATCCAAGAAATATTCCTTCATCACTTCTTGCATCAAACTTGCCGAAAGTTTCTTCATCTCTTCTGATATAGCATTTTCTTCCAAATACCTTGAAATATTTAATTGTAGGAATCCTTTTGTGCCATAGCTCATAGGGAGTATTTGTACTATTTTCTCTTTCTTGAACTCAATCAAACAAATATACAACAGTATGAATAGCTTCTTTCTAGTAAACTTCCGGTAATCTGACTTCAGTGATCATTGACCTAGCAACCTCTTGAACTATTCTATTTTTCCTTTCAATGACTCCATTCTACCAAGGAGTTCTCAGAGCAGATAACTATCTCTTTATTCCATGCACTTCACAAAACATATTGAACTCATGGGAGGTGAATTCTCCACTTCTGTCAGATCTTAAGAATTTAATCTTTAAATTCACTTCATTTTCAACCATAGAATTGAATGCCTTGAATCTATCCAATGCATCTTATTTCTCTCTATGAAATGTAACCCATGCATATATCTAGAATAATAATCAATTAAAAGAATATAAAGTACCTTTCACAAAGTAGACTTCACATTCTCATAGAACCATATTGATTTGTATAAACTAAATCTTGTAATCCAGTAGTAAATTGTTCTCTTGATCTATAATGATTTCTTGCTTGCTTCCCAAACTCACAATTCCTACAAATAGCATTGACAGGATTTGTAATTCTCGGTTAATCTCTCACAACTTGAAAAACACTAATCCTTTCCAAGTTATCAAAATTCATGTGACACATTCTTCTATGTCATATCCAACTGTCATTTATCTAAGTCATAAAGCATCATCCATTAGCACCTTTAAGTTGATAAATATTCCCTTCAAATTTATTTCTTGTAGCAATCAATGTTCTGGATCCTTTCCAGATCACATTTCTCATCCTTAAACACAAGATCATATCCTTTTCTACACATCTGACCAACACTCAACAAATTATGCTTTAACTCCTTAACATAGTAAACATTATTAGTATGATGCTTGCCATCAAAACTTACTAAACCTATCCCATAGATTTTAGCATCAGTATCATCTCCAAACATTACTAGACATCCATCATATTTCTCAAGCTTTACAAACTTACTCTTATCACTAGTCATGTGATATGAACAACCACTATCAACTACCCAAAAAATATTTTCTTGTTTAGCATGTGGGGTAGAGATAGCAATACCTTCATTTTTCTCCTTCTCCTTCTCTAGAGGACTCTCCTTTACCTTTTTTTTTTTAATTAGTAGAAGTAGGTTCATCCTTAATCACCAAGAACAAGCATTCATCTTCATTTGAATCTTCATCTAAAATACTAGCATTCAATAGTAGGTGATAGAGCCCTCAAAATGCTTGACATTTTGAGTCTTTTATGATTGTTATTCACATGTCAAATGTACCCATCAATAGGGTTCAAGGGTTTTATTGGTTTATCTTGCCTTCAATTCTTCAACTTTGAAAGTTATAATTTTGCGTTGACTGGTTTTCCTAGTTACTGGTCTCTTTAGTTATCTTTTAAGCCACCAACATACATCCATTACCAACCCCGAAGTCTTGAAATTGTTGGTCATTTAATTCATCCTCATGTTAGGTTTTAAATTTTTGATTTATGAATGACTTAAGTATAATTCACTAACTTATGAGGGTGTCTTCCTGATCGGCCTAGTCAAGGCCCCCTTTTAAAAATAACTTCATTTCATGCATAGGTTGAATAGTTACCAGATCACATGACTTCATCTAGGTCATTCCTGCTAGCTCGCCCATCTGAAATGGATACAAGTTAAATGTTGCAAGGTTAGCGAGATGTCACCACGTGTAAGTGGGCTCACCCACTATGTCACATCACAATACCCAAAATCTTGAGATCAATGGTGCCAACAAAGTGATGAAAGATGATCACCACCGTTCCTTGCTAGCTTGCAGAAATGAGATGCATGTTCTTTAAGAACGACAAGACCTGTGAGAAGCTACCATGTACACTTTGTAGCTACATGCTAGTGGAGTCCACAAGTACATGGGAATGTCTTGTTAGAAAATTCTGATTGGCCATTCATTTGAGTTGGAGTGGTGAGACAAATTCAAACAATCTTGACTTCATCAGAGTCATTCAAGAGGCCTAGCTCAGCTGTAAATCAACAACTCATATTCAAAGTTGCATAGTACACCCATTGCAATTCTTTTGCTTCGTGTGAGTGAGCATTAATGGTAGAAGTGACCCGGTAGGCTTATTTAGTCCCTACCAAAATTTGTGCGCAACTGATTCTTGCTTATTTGAGATCTAGAGATGTGTCCTAGACAATACAAGGAGCTGATAAATGAATTGAAGGGATTGTACTAGTTGGCAATAAGGTTTGACATGGTCAAAAGAAATAAGTACCATAAACACAAATTCAAGCGTTTTTCAGTTTCCTGAGTTAGGTTTTGCTTTTATCTATTTTAAAGTGAATGTGTTCGTTCTACTTTCATTGCTTTAAAATTAGGGATAATATTTGTCTTTGAAAAGTCATAGCACTATAAATTTCCAAAATTAGCTCTCATCCAGTGCCGTAAATTGTAGTTAGGAGTCAAATAGCTAAAATTTATTTGCTAGGATTTACTTTGTGCACACAAACCCATGGCTCCCAAATCACTTGGTGCTTCTTCTTCCACCCAGCCTAGGTCCCTATCTCAAGATGTTATCGACCTATTAACCCAATCCACCAATAAGAAACTGAAGGGTAGAGCCCTGTTTCGTGGCCCTACTGTGAAGGAGGGTTTGATGGATAAAGCTTGCTTTATCAAGGATGCTGAGATACCCCACATGGGATGGAAAATGTTTCAACATTGGTTTGGAAACAAAAATATGGGGCCCCCTTTTAGTAACCCATGGAATTTGAATATGGGAAAACTAGTTGTCCCTAATGTGTATATGGATATGGACCTCTTGAAGGATATCACATCAAAATATGATCTAGTCCCATGGATAGTCAGGTCATATGATGGGGTGGTGAAAATAACCAGTGAAGAAATTGAAAAGGTTTTTGATCTGTAGAAAATAAATTCAAGTATGCTCCCTTTGAATATGGATGCTATCAGAACAAAGTATAATAATACCAAGGTATTCATGATATCAATAATGTTTCCCCAAAATACTGCAATGGTTGGAACTTGGAAGCAATGGAGGAAGGTCAAGATTGATAATGGGGAGCTCGAATCTCTCTCAATGACCTATTTCACCAAATATTTTAGAAATATTGTGTATTATTTTTACCAAATTGTAAGTTCCAAACCACCTAACACATTAGCAAAAGAATATAGCTATCTGGCTTCACATATACAGTACCCAACATGTAGCATGGTTAATGACTATGCAACTTATTTAGCCGATCACATTCATGAAGGCTTGGTTGAATTGCAAGGAGGAAAACAATGGGTGAAGTTCTGGTGGTACTTGTTGTTAATGAATATGCTCCTGTATAAGGGACATAAAGCCTTTGAGAAGGAAATTACCTTGGAAAGAAAGAAGAATGGAGTTGAATTGCCTATTCAGAGTTGGACGCATATCTTGGATAGGGATGATAAGAAGTAAAAATTTGTAATGTTTAGAAATGCTTTTTCATCTAGGATAAGGAAGGCTTTGATATTTGAACCCCCCAGGATCCCTAAATAAATTCATGAGTTTTTTAGGCATAAGGAACTAAGGACAGATTTGAATTTGAGCCATAATTGGGGAGATTTGATTTTGTATCCTAATAAGAAATTTTTTAGAATATATGGTAATAGTCTAGGTCCATATTTTTTTCCTTCCGATGTTCCCTTGAGGATCTAGGCTTCCTTGAAATTATGAGGTAGTTGAGAGTGGCACAGGAAACACATTTACCTGAATCAGCAAGGAAAGGGTATTTCTTCCCATAGTGGACAATATTTGTAGATTACATTGTGACAAAAGGGGAATTAAATGAATTATAAAATCTACTAAATCCTTATGAATTGATGATTGTGGACCCGAGGAATCATGACCCTAAAGACTTCATAAATAAACTCAAAGCAGATAATAAAATGGGTACTTTTGTGCATGCTTTTAACTATCTGGAGGATGTCATCAGGAATGTTTTCAACATTGAGGAACAAGATGAGAGGAAAGCTAAGTACTTGGCTTATAAGAAGATGATGAAATCTAGGAAGAAGAACAATCCTCAATATGACCCTCTACCAAATGTACAAGGCGATCTCAATAGGGCTATGTTTTTCATGGAAAATTTTGAGAATGTTGTTGGTGTTTTGAGAGAGAAGCAGGAGGTTCCTAATAAAAGAAAGGCGATGGTGGTTGAAGAAATTGCTGAAGTACCACTAGAAGAAAAGCTTGATTATCAACCACCTAAACAATTGAGGATTTATTCCAGGAGGAAGAAGATAGAAAGTAAGGGAAATCAATAGTCCCTATCATTTCAAAAGAACCAAAAGCAGTCTCTTAAGAGTGTAGTGTCAACTCATCACACAAAGGCCTCTTTGCCTATAATTGATCTTGATTCACCTCCTGAAAGTACTACTCCTCTTGAGCAACCACCTCAAAAGAAGCAAAGGATTGGAGCTAAAGGATTGGTTGATTATTTTGATATAGATGAAGATGATATCTTTGTCACCCCTGAAGAAATGTAGATTGGAATGCCTCCTCATGAAGGAGAAATTGCTTCAAGTTCAGGACTGAGCATCCTCAGATTGGAGATACTAGATATTTGTGGGATGAATACTATAGATGATTTGAGGGGTGAAGCTAGCAAAGAGTTTATGGAGGATGATGCTTTTATTAAAACCTCAACATTCCAAGATTTTTGGTGGAAATACAAAATTGCAAATTATGTAGAGAAGGTGGCCTTTGAGAGGAGCTTACATCCTGAATCACCTGAAAGTGTCATTGAAAAAGACTAATGCCCAACAGGGTAGAGAACTTGTAAAGAAAAGTGGTGTGTTGTTGTTGCCAGATTGGAATATTGTTGACGCTATTGTTCTGGATGCCATAAGAAGGGTTGAAAGACCCCTTGTACAAAATGAAGCAAAATTGGAAATGGAACTTCAAGGCTTAGCCTTCAGTGAGGATTGGGATGCATTATAAATATGGTCACTATCTCCAACATCTAAGAAATTAGCCTTGGTAGAGCCATTAGAACTTAATGGTCAATTGCTTGTGAAAAGAGTTGTTAATATTCCAGCTATAGAGGCTATAGAGATGGTTGTAAATGTTTCTAGGTTCACCCTATTGACTATGGAGGGTCTCACTTTGGAAAGAGATAATCTCACAGTTAAATATAGTGAAATCTTGGATGACTATGATAGTAGTCAGCAAAAGGTGATTGCATTAGAAACCAGACTAGCATTCTATAACCAAAGAGAGGAAGTAAAAAGGGAACAAGGTTAGCCTAGTTTAAGCCACCCATTCTTAGCTTCTCCTATGACATCTACGCAACATACATTTCATAGCCAAACCTTGGAAATAGTGCCATATAGTTGGGAACAACAATCAATTTCAGTGGAAGAGTTAAGTGGATCAGGTGCTAACTCATTTGGTAAGGAACAATTGTTGTTGAAAATTGAAACATACAAGAAGTTGTTGGAAATTTCCTAAGATGTAATGTATGAGAATGTATCGAAAGTTGTTAGCACTATATTAGAACATCTAAATGAGAAGATTCAAGTTAGACTCAACAACGTGTATGACAACTATACCCTGATGCTATGAGCAATGATATTATCTAAGAAAGATAAATTGTTGGCCATACCAACCTTAAATAAATGGGTTGCAAGATCTGAAAGATTAACACTAATATAGGTAGGAGCTGGTCAATATGAAGATAAGTATCCGCTAGTGTATCCTATCTATGATTTTGTATGCAGATTGAGTGAGTAGAAGTTCCAAGGGTATGCAGCCCTGCTTGAGCAAAAGATAGTGGAATTGTTATTTCAATACACTCATATTGATCTATCACCATTACTAGATGTTGAATTCAACAATTATGAATTGAAGCCATTGCATGAGTGGAAAAGGGAGTTGGATGAGGTTATTCATTCCTGGGTAAATGAAATATGAAGAGAGATTGATATTAATCTTTTCAATGATACTTTAGAGAGGTTGACATTTCTTATTAGATTTCTGGAGGATTTTGATAGAGAATCCAATGTAGTGGTAACTAAGTATGCTCCTTATAGAAAATCCATGGATGAAATTATGGAGTTTGATTGGCCATCTGAGGAAGAGTATGAAGAATGGGGGGGTGTACATTGGAAAATTTGGTTTGTGAATTGAAGTGTGAAACATACACTTGGTCAAGTATTGTACAGGTCTGGCCATAGATGTTACAAGTGTATAAAACATTTGTTTCACAAAAGGTTAGTGAATTATTGGTGATGTGGAATGCTGACTAAGATATTGACTTATTTTCAATCCACATCAGTTTGTCATTTTTCTTGATGATATCAAGGTGCCACTAAGAAGATGTTCATTCTTTTTGACATGTGCTTTTGTTGGACAAAGTTAATCTTCTTGGCAAGTGTAAATGAACTGTGTCTTGTTCGATTCCCTTCGCTTTGATAAATGCAAATATAATTGAATTTAGGAATCTATCTTCTTGTGGTTGAATCCTATTATGACATGTGTACCTTTGGCCTGAGGCTTATTTTTCTTCCTTATTTCATAAAAGGGAATTCAAGGCCATTGGTATGGGTCTTTTGTTGAATATTAGAGTTGTATTGTGAGAATTGAGAACACATAGATAATATGCTTAGTCTTTATCAAATGCTTTGAGTCTAGGTAGTTTATTTTGTTAAATGTATGGTTTCTGGATATATCAGAATGATAATGGAGATTTTTGAAGTCTATAGTCTCTCCATTTTGATTGTGTATGTGAGTTATTAATGAAAATATTGATCAAAGATCATTCCATTAATTTTCATCATTTCATACTTTGATATGTGTTTTGATTTGAGCTCTTGTCCATAGGGGAAGTTAAATTGCTTGAATCAAATCATGAATTCTTATGCTTGATCTAGGTATGTGATAAGTAGTCTTTAGAATTTGGTTATTGATTTGTGAATTGCTAAGTGATATTGCATAGATCTTGAATGTCAAGAATTAATGCTCCTTAGATTTCAATTTTCTCAAACTCCTAGCCCAGAGATAATGGAATTGATCATAAATCATTTTAAAATTTTCATGACCCCAATTATCCAACTTGAGAACAATCTTTTCAAATTATCATTGATCTACTTTTAAATTGTGGTATTTGTACCATCTTGGTATTCTTAGCTTAAGGTGTTTAGTTTGTTTAGGGAATTTCCAAATCCTTGGTGAATTTCAACTTATTAGCTATGGATGAGAATACGTCTACTTATATATATACAATGTATGTGTGACTTGTCTCAAATAATAGTGTAATATCTCATTAGTTGGCCACTTGTCTAGCAGATATTCGACAATTGAGCTCAACAAGCTCATGGGTACCTATTATGATCTGATTGGTTCATTGTGAAAAAAACCAACCAAATGGCGACTCTACTGGGGATGTAAGTCTTATAATTATTATTTCTCTAGAATGCCTTATCACATATCACCATGTTATATGGTGGTAATTTCTCATAAAGTCAGTCAATTAAATTTATTTGTCATGTTTTCCTTTGAGCTATGCCAATGTGTCATCTACTATCCTAATAAATTTACCACCCATTTTTCTAAAAATAATACATTCAAAATTCTTGTAAAGATACATCGTAGGTGTCAAAGTTTGTCTTCATTTCCAAAGATTTGTCACTATTTGCAAAAACTATAACAAAATTGATACTAATCTTTCCCAAGAACCATGGGTTGCAACTCTAATGTCTCTGCACTAGTGTGAATTGGTGTTCAAGGATATCCATGAAGTTAGAAAGAAAAGTGTGAAGAAATTAAGGAAGGTGAGAAAGCTAAAAGGAAGACAAGTTCAAATGAAAGGAACACGAGGTTACCTGAAGAAGAATCCAGAAAAAAAGTTGGAAGGTGAATTATCTAAGAACAAAGGAAAATGGATAAAGGAAAATAATGCAGGAAAAGGTAAGTGTACACCTCATCCTACCCTTGAACATGAAATGTGTTCTGATTGTAGCTCAAGATCTGAAAAGGATTTAGTAGATTTCAGTGATAGTACTTCTAAGGAAAGGGGTGGAGTTTATATGAAGACTATTGTAAATGAGTATTCCTCTGACCCTAGTATGCAAGCTATGAGGCAAAGAGAAAGGGATAGAATCTAGAAAGATAATGTTGATGCTAGGCATGCTAGAGCCAAAGGATATGTTACCCCGAACTCCCATCCATACAACCTTATCCTTGATGATTTATTGACTAGAGATGTTTACTCCCATGATCCACTTCCTTCCTGATCTGAAAAAATAGTTATATTTGATAGGGAATCTACTTTGCCATATGAAGAAGAAGTATTAAACAAAGTGCATTTACTTAATCAAAGGATTTCTAAATGCAATGAAAATAGGAAGAAAAGGAAGGTTTCTCATGAAAAAAGGATTAGAGATGCTATGTTGCAAAGGGATGTATTAAGAAGGAAAGCTAAGGAGATTGAAGAAATGGATAAGTTGGCTAATCAATCTGGCCCAAAAGATGGCATGGTAATACAAGAAATCATAGGAAGAATTCCTACAATTCCTTTATCTGATAAAACTATTGAAAGCCCACGAACCAAGGCTACTGAGAAAACTGCCATCCCATCGCCCCCTCCTCCTAAGAATACTAAGAAAGAATCCTAAGATGTTGATAAAGGGAAATTTCCTATGAATGAAAGAAAAGCTAATGAAGGGGTGAAAATAAATGAGGGAGGGGTTTCAAAGAAAGATACATCTCAAGATGATTCTATTTCAATCTTCGATAAATTAATGAAGGAGAATGAAAAATTAGACAAAAAGACCAAAGAATTGGAACTAATGTAGTAAACAAAGAAATGAAGAAGAAGCTTAGTTTCCTTGAGTCTACCTTGAAAGATCCTATCCCTGAAACCCAAAGCTCTCAAGGTCACTCATCCTCTTCAAACCCTCATACCAGTGACAAAGGTTTACCCACTGGTAATCCTTCCAGCTCCTCTTCACAGCCTGAAAATAAGGATAGGACTATCCATTTTAGTGATAATGATTCCTAGTCTAGAGGACATCAACATGATGGTGAAATAAGGAGAGATAAGGATAACCATGATGAAGAAGAAGGTCCTATGGGTAGGATATTGTTGCATACTGATAGGTATAGACAACCGTGTTTTGAAAATATTCCTGGTTACCCAAATCTAGTGCCAGATAATGCTAGAAAACATGTGCCCAAATTTACTGGCAATAATTCCCTTAGTGGGGAAGATCATTTGAAGGCATTTCAAATTTTTATTGAAGACTTTGAATTATGGGATGAGGATGTAGCTATGAAGTACTTTATGTAGTCCCTCACAAAGGATGCAAGAGAGTGTATAGAAGCCTACCAAATGCGAGTATTAACTCCAAGGATTCATTCTTCAGAGCATTTAGAGAGTAGTATGGTGATCAAACTGACCCCTGGTTCAAACTAAATAACTTTAATAACATTACAAAGGGGCATAATGAAATGGCCACAAAATTCAAGGTGAGATTTCAGAAAGCCATGTATAAGGTCCCTGGGTCTCTAAGACCTAATGAAAGGGAATGTATGGTGGTTTATTGTAATGCTTATGATTCTAAAATGTGCTACCTACTTAGAGATAAAAATACACAATATCTAAGAGAAGCTTACAAAATGGAAATAAACATTGAAAATAATAGGAGGGCATCTGGAAAGGTGGGTCGAAGAGATGACCCTAAGTCTTCTAAAAATTCAAAGGTGTGGAATGAGAAGGTCCCTAAAGTTACTTCCCCAGAAAAGAAGTTAGAACAAGTCTTAAACCTATTGCAGTAGCATGCTATAAATGATAAGCCTTAGTTTTAGAGAAACAAGAGGCCACCTAGACTACAAGACTATCCATATCACACTAGTTGGCATAATGGGAAACCTATCCAGAGTAACCAAAATAATTTTCAAGTAACACCAGATCCATTGCATAAAAACACTACAAATGTTGTATAAGAAATACCATGGTGTGAAGTTTGTGAAATGCCCCATTCCTTGCATCAATGTATAGTTGCCAGATCCATGGAGCAATCTCAAGATTATCGGAAGGAGATTGACTATCCTGATGACCTTAGTGACACTACGAATATATTTATGACTGGATTGGATATGGAGTGTAATGACTATTCTTCTAGTGATGATGTTGACACTAATGATGTGGATATGCAGAGACAAGAATTAGTTCTTCACCATCAACAAGTGTTCTCTGATGAAGAAGGAGAAGATAAGTACACAAATTATAATCTTGTGACATGTAATGTTTCTTTAAGGAGACCTTCAAATAAAGAAATACAGAGGTATACAATTGTATTGGTTGGTAAAGCTTGAGCAAGAAATGATCACCTCAGGAATAGGGTGGTAAGTGGCACCCCAGGTCATCAAGGAGGCATATTCATTAAGGAGAATAATGCAGACGGTAAGGGTGTTAAGACAGATAATAAGAAAGGAGAGATAAAGCCCCAAGAAAATAAAGAAATTAGAATTTGGGCTAAGAAAGGAAGTAAGGAAAAAGTTGTTGCTAAGGTTGTACAACCAAATTTGAAAGCCAAATAATTGAAACCTACCAAGAAAAAGGTCGAAAAGAAAGTTGATGTAGTGGTCCCTTAGGAAGTGGTGCTCCCACAAGTACCAGGTTATTCTCCCATTGATATGTTTCAAGTTCTATCTCAGATCTAGGTCATAGTTCCACTCCTTGAAATGATGAGGATTGATGACCACAAGCACAAAACAATGGTTTTTTTTAACAATATTCCTAGGGATAACCAAAAAAAAGTGGAGGTTGATGTACCTGAAACAAGTAAGAGTCTGGCAAAAGATTTTGAAGTCGGGATGAGTGTCAATGAGAATCCTAAGATTTACTTGGGAACCACCATCATTGCAAACCCAAATTTAGTTAATCCTTTCTTTTTGAGTCTGATCATTGATGGAAAGGTTCTTTAGAATTGTATCATAGATTTGGGTGATTCAAACAATGTTATTCCTATCAAAATAATGTAGAAAATGGGTCTAAAGGTCGATAACACATATGGAAAATGTTATGCCATGGATTCAAGAGAGGTCCATGTTATTGGTGTGATCTATGAAGTTCCATATAGATTGGACGCTTTCCCAGAAAAGGAGCTAGTTATGAGTGTTACAGTGGTGATTATTCCACCAACATATGGAGTGCTAATTTCAAGACAATGGTCTGCTTCTATGGGAGGGAGTATGACTTGTCATTTACCACATTCTCCATTGACCAAAAGGATGTAAACATTTCCCAAGAATCAAGATTCAGACACATGATTGAGCATGTTGAAGAGCTAGAGGAACCCTCAATAATCAACTTTGTAGACACCGGTATGGAAACATTTTGGGTAGAAGAAATGGAGAAAGAAGAAGGAAAAGTGAAGCCTGCACCAATTTTTAAGGAGATTGCATTAACATTGCCATAAGATCCTTTGTGGACTATGTACTTTGATGAGGCCTACTCAAAAGAAGGTTTAGGCGCTGGGGTCATTCTTACATATCCCCAAGGTAAGACTTTGAAATATTCCTTTTCACTATAGTTTGTGTGTACCAAAAATGTAGCTGAATATGAGGCATTATTACTTGTTTTAAAACTTTCTTCCAAACATGGGATAAAATTATTGAAAGTATTTGGGGATTCAGAGTTGGTAGTCTCCCAAGTTAGGTCTAGGTTTGTCACCAAGGAAAAGAGATTGAGGCAATATAGAAATGAAGTTTGGGACACTATCGAAGCATTTGATGCTTTTGGGATAGAATGGATAGAAAGAGGACATAATGCTAGAGCAGATCTATTGGCTAATATTTCCATTAATTTAGATGATGTGACTTTTGATGGTAACTCAATGATTGAGGTGTAGATGAGACCTATTGTGCCTGATAATATTTGCAACTAGCAAGTATTTTGGGATGATAATGAAATCTTGAGGTTCTTACATTGTGTTGACAAGTATGAGCATCAAGAGATTGAATTTAGTTTCATATGTGGTAGAAGTGGATGAAAAGGAAAAATTGTTTGGAAATGATATAATTTAGTTGAAAACAAACAAAATCCCAAAGGGATTGGTTGCTCTTGAAAGGGTTTTCGATGGCCTAGATAAGTCAAGTGCTAGATAAACATCTACACATAAGGAAGACCTTGAGGAAATGAACCTGGGAATAGATAATGCCCCTAGGAAGGTTTATCAATGGTAAAAGAATGAAGCCACATGTGAGAACCATGTTGATTGCTTTGCCCTGAAGATATAGGAATGTGTTCGCTGTTGGAAATATGTGCCTCAAACATTACAGGCTGAAACCTCCTTTAGAGCAATGTCAATGTGACATTCTGATTGTCTGGCCGACTAGCAATTTGTTTTATCCAATTCTAAACAGGTCACTGTGACCTAGGTATTGTCTTGCCGAAAGGTACACTGTGGGGTCTATCGTTGTAGCTTGGTTTATTCGCTATGACCTCATAGCGCTCGGGAGAGCCTTGGTTGAAAGGTCTTTCTGTTGTGTATTGACGAGACTCTTGGCGACTAGAGTTTCGGAGTGGCTTCAACTTTTGGAGAGATGTCTCAGCGAAGTGTTTATCTCTCGCCGATAGTGTATGTATCAAGGTCTTCAGAATAACCTATATTCACTCAGTAAGATGTCACTGCGAAAGCAAATGTTATGTCAACAGTGTTTGCTTGTTTTGTTTCATCAGGAAGACTTAAGTGTTATCTTCGGTATAACTCAAAGCTATTGGGGAAGGTCTTAGTGATAGAAGAAAGCTATGCTGATAGGGACTACTAAGGAGTTATCGATATAACTCTTAGGTTTCATTATTGAGTCTAAGCTATAAGCTATTGTCTTGCCGATAGTTGATGGCTGTCAGGGTAACTCTTAGCGACAGACAAAAGGTGTTTGGGATAAGTCATAGAGATCGATAAGAAGTCTTAGCAATGGACAAATGTTTTGGCGATAGGTGAACACTTCGGAGTAGCATATGAATATCGCTATGAACTCTTGGCGATAGGAGTAAGTCTTGCCGACTTCCATTGGGTGCTCGGTAGATATGGGAACTTCGATATAACCTTAGTGTTTTTCCATGACCTTCTGGCAAAAGTGATAAGTCAGAATGACTACGTGATGACTCGGTATATTTGTTGGAACTCGATATAATATCTTGGCAACTACAGAGGCTCTTGGCGACATTGATAAGAGGTCAATGTGGCATTGGTGAGACACTGTTAGTGTCTCACTGAGATGCCAATGTAATTCAAATTCTATTGACCGTGTATGACTTTTGATGTGGCATCACGTGGATGAATCAGAAGAGCCGAATTGGAACCGTTGGGAGTCTATTCGTTGCAACGGTTCTGTGAGGGAGCTCGACAGTCAGGGAACGCCATGGATATAGTTGGAAATTATAGATGTTTTGATGTTGGATAATAGTTTGATCAACAGTGAAGTGTGAAGAATTAAAAACTATATGAGTGAAGGATTAAAAATCTGTAAAGGTTGTAACCTAAAAGTTTTTTGTTCGAAGAATGTACTTGATGAATGCTGCTGTTTAATGACACCAGAAAGATAAGTCTGGAATTGTATGTAACTTTGATTATTGTAATACAAAGTGATTTCTCTTGGTGTGGTGGGTTTTTCTCCCATAAGGGTTTTCCCACGTAAATCTGGTGTTCATGTGTGTTTTTCTAAATACTCTATTTCTATAATCTGTCTCATATTACATCTCAATTTGACTGTAATTGAAAAATTAAAGGTACTTCTACATTCTTTCTTGAGGTATTGACGTTAGGAAAATTGTTTTCCGCATCTAGTTTTCCTTACAAGTGGTATCAGATCCTGGCCAGTTGTGTTATCCTTGGGGGTACATTGGGTTTTTTGTGTCAATACTATTCAATGGGAGTTTTGTAGAGATTGTTATTTCTATTTATAGATTAAGATGTCTAGTTCATCTGGGAAGATTGAAATAGAGAAATTCAATGGCAGTAACTTTGAATTGTGGAAACTCAATAAGGAGGATCTCTTAGTAGATCGAGACCTTTGGCTTGTTGTGTCTGGAACTAAACCTACAGGCATGAAGCAAGAAGAATGGGACCTTGCAGATAGGAAAGCGAAGGGGCTGATAAGGCTCTGTTTGGCAGACTCAATTCTTCTCAATGTGCATGAAGAGAAGTCTGCTTCTCTCTTGTGGAAGAGACTGGCATTTATTTATCAGGGGAAATCTTTGGTGAATAAGCTATTCCTGAGAAAGAAGCTTTACTCTTTGAGAATGCAGGAAGGAGGGTTTGTAGCTGATCATTTGAATGCATTTAACATGCTACTTGCACAATTAACATCTGTTGGTGTAAAGATTGAAGAAGAAGATCGCTATATGCTTCTGTTATGTTCTTTGCCAGACTCATGGGATCATCTAGTGATGGCTATTGGGAGTACAACATCCAGTTTCAAAATGGAAGATATTGTTGGTTCTTTGCTGTCAAGAAATGAGAAGAAAATCTTCTGAGATGGTGAAGGAGGCTCTTGCTCAGAGGAAGGTCAAAGGAGAAAGGCAAGAAGAAGGACAAGAAGTCCAAATCAAAATCGAGGGGAGATCAAAGTCTCCTAGCAAGAAGTCCAAGGTGAAGTGTTGGAACTATGGGCAACTTGGTCATGTCCGAAAGGATTGTAAAGAGGAGAAAAAGAAGAAGAAAGGATCTTTCGATAATGGTTCTTCTCATAGTGATGGTGACACCTTCATTGTAGCCTTGGCTACTCAGGCATCAAATGATGTCTGGTTGATCGATTTTGGAGCATCATTCCACATGACATCTCACAGAGAATGGTTTACAAAGTATGAAGAATATGATGGTGGAAAGGTGTACTTGGTGAGTGATTCAACCTTGGAAATTGTTGGCTGTGGAAGAGTTAGAATCCAATTCCCTAATGGTAGAATAAAGGGGATCAATGATGTTATGCACATACCAGGTTTGGCTCGAAATTTACTTTCTGTCAGTAAGCTAAATGATATTAGAGTACAAGTCTTGTTCTCGGGGAGTGGCTATAAGATGACTAGAGGTTCAATGGTGTTGGCTAGAGGTGCTTGAATTGGTACCCTATACAAGCTGGATGCACAAGCTGTTCATTGTAACAGTGTCTCTTTGAAGTCACTGAAAGCTACTCATGGAGGTAAAAAGGAAATTGTCCCTAATTATGTAAACTCTACGGAAGTAAAACTTCATGCAGAAAAGACTATGCTTTGGCATCATAGGTTAGGCCACATAGGAGAAAAAGGTTTAAAAATTTTGAAGAACAAAAACCTGGTTGAGGGGCTTGAAGAGTAATCTAGAATTTGAATTCTATGAACACTATATATATGGAAAGCAACATCGTGTTTCATTTTATGACAGTCCTCATAAAACTTCTGGTTTGTTAGACTATATTCATTCGGATGTGTTTGGTCTAGTAGATGTTCCTTCTTTTTTCTAAATCAAGATACTATGTGTCGTTCATTGATGATTATTCAAGAAGAGCATTCATATATTTTTTGAAAAGTAAATCAGAAGTGTTCAGTCGATTTAAGGAGTTTAAAAATCTTGTTGAAAATTAGACTGGTAAAACAATAAAATGCTTAAGGACTAATAATGGCAGTGAATTTTGTTCTGATGAATTTGAAAGATATTGTAAAGACCATGGAATCAAAAGACACAAGACTACACCTTACACTCCACAGCAGAATGGAGTTGCAGAAAGGTTCAATAGGACAGTGATGGAGAGAGCACGAAGTATGCTTAGTAGTGCTGGTTTGGAAGAAAAGTTCTGGGCTGAAGCTACTATTACTACATGTTAGTTAATCGGTCTCCAAACTTTGATCTTATTGATAAGACACCTATGGAAGTGTGGTCTGGTAAGAAGCCCTCTCTTAGACATATTAGAGTCTTTGGCTGTGAAGCATATGCACATGTGCCAGATGTAAAAAGATCTAAGTTGAACAATAATGCTGTTAAGTGTATATTTATTGGCTATAGTGCTAACATCAAAGGATACAAGCTTTGGAATCCTGTTACAGAGAAGGTTGTATATAGCAGAAGTGTAATCTTTCATGAGCTGAAACCTTCCACCTTGGATCTGTAGTTAGAGACAAAGTTAGAAAACAGTAAGGATGTAGCAAAAATTCCTCCTACACCAGAGAAAGAGGAATTGAAGATTCAAAACGTACCTGAAACTGAGGAGAGCTCAAGCAGTTCTGAAAGCTCTGAAGAAGATGAACCTCGGCCTTAGCTAGTGAGGAGGTCAACCCGAGAAAGGAAACAACCAGATAGGTATGGGTTCTTATTAATTGATTCTACTTGTGCCTATGCCTTGATTTCTAGTACTGATGAGCCTAGGACTGTAAAGGAGGCAATTAAAATGTCTGATTCAGATTCTTGGTTGAAATCCATGGAGGAAGAAATGGCGTCATTAGATAAAAATGAAACCTGGAGTCTGGTGCCCTTACCTAAAGGCAGAAAACCTGTGGGCTATAAATGGGTATTTAAGAAAAAGATTGGTCTAGATGGTAGTGTAGAAAAATACAAAGCACGATTGGTTGCAAAGGGTTATTCCCAGGTAGAGGGAATTGACTATGGGGAAATCTTTTCTCTTGTAGCAAAGCTGACATCCATTAGATTTCTATTATCACTTGCAGTAGCTTATGACTTAGAGTTTGAACAGATGGATGTGAAGACAACATTTCTTCATGGTGATCTTGAAGAAGAAATCTATATGTCCCAGCCTGAGCACTTTGTTGAGAAAGGTAAAGAAAAACTGGTATGCAAATTAAAGAAGTCTCTGTATGGGTTAAAGCAGTCACCTAGAATGTGGTACCAGAAATTTGATACCTATGTATTATCTTTAGGCTTTGTGAGATCAAAATCTGATCACTGTGTATACTATAAAGATGAAAGTGATCAAGTGCTTGTTATTGTTCTTTATGTTGATGATATGTTGTTCATAGGAAATAACAAGCTAATGATTTCTGATCTTAAGTCTCAGTTGTCTGCTAAGTTCGAAATGAAGGATCTTGGTACAGCAAGGTATATTTTGGGGATGGAGATAACTAGGGATAGGAAGAATAGAAAGCTTTGGCTCAGTTAGAGTAAGTATATAAAGACTATTCTTGAGAGATTTTGTATGAATGATTGCAAATAGTTAGTTGTTCTAGTCATATAGGGAATGAAGCTATCTGTTGAGGACTGTCCAAAATCTCCTACTGAGATGGAGGACATGACCAGTGTGCCCTATGCTATTGCTGTAGGTAGTCTCATGTATGCAATGGTCTGTACAAGACCAGACATTTCCCAAGCAGTGGGAGTACTCAGTCAATTTATGGCTAATCTAGGAAGAATACATTGGGATGCTGTGAAGAGGGTGTTTAGGTATTTGAAGGGAACTTCAGATTTTGCATTGTGTTACCATGGTAATTCGGTTGAATCACAGAGGACTCTCAGCATTTGTGGTTATGTAGACTCTAATTGGGCAGGGGACATTGACAACAGAAGATCCACCAGTGGATACGTTTTCATGTTGAATGGTGGTGCAGTGAGTTGGATGAGCAAGTGGTAGGCTATAGTTGCTTTGTCCACTACAGAGGCTGAATACATGGTAGCTACCCATGCTTGTAAAGAAGCTATATGGTTGAAACATTTGTGTTCTAACATTGGTTTTGATGTGGGGGAAATAACAATCTTATGTGACAGTCAGAGTGCCATTTTTCTGGCAAAGAATCCAACTTTCCATGCCAGGACAAAACATATTGACGTACAGTACCACTTTGTACGAGATATGGTTGAGGATGGAAAGGTCAGTTTGGAAAAAGTTGATACTCTAGAGAATGTTGTAGATGCATTGATGAAGCCAGTGAGCACATACAAGTTCAGGTGGTGTGTCAGTTCAATGGGCCTTAGTGCCCATGATTTTCAGTAAAGTAATTTTTTGCATGCTCTGGAGGTGCCTGAATGATCTTCGTCAAGTGGGAGATTGTTGGAAATATGTGCCTCAAACATTACAGACTGAAACCTCCTTTAGAGCAATGTTGGTGTGACATTCTGATTGTCTGGCCGACTAGCAGTTTGCTTTATCCAAGTCTGAACAGGTTGTTGTGACCTAGGTATTGTCTTGCCAAAAGGTACACTGTGGGGTCTATCGCTGTAGCTTGGTTTATTCGCTATGACCTCATAGCGCTTGGGAGAGCCTTGGCTGAAAGGTCTTTCTGTTGTGTATCGATGAGACTCTTGGTGACTAGAGTTTTGAAGTGGCTTCAACTTTCAGAGAGATGTCTCAGCGAAGTGTTTATCTCTCGCCAACAGTGTATGTATTGAGGTCTTCAGAATAACCTATATTCACTCAGTAAGATGTCACCGTGAAAGAAAATGTTATGTTGACAGTTTTTGCTTGTTTTGTTTCATCGGGAAGACTTAAGTGTTATCTTCGGTATAACTCAAAGCTATCGGGGAAGGTCTTAGCGATAGAAGAAAGCTATGCTGACAGGGACTACTCAGGAGTTATCGATATAACTCTTAGGTTTCGTTATTGAGTCTGAGCGATAGGCTATTGTCTTGTCAATAGCTAATGGCTATCAGGGTAACTCTTAGCGACAGACAAAAGGTGTTCGGGATAAGTCATAGAGATCGATAAGAAGTCTTAGCGATGGACAAATGTTTTGGCGATAGGTGAACACTTCGGAGTAGCATATGAATATCGCTATGAACTCTTGGCGATAGGAGTAAGTCTTGCCAACTTCCGTTGGGTGCTTGGTAGATATGGGAACCTCGGTATAACCTTAGTGTTTTTCCATGACCTTCTAGCAAATGCGATAAGTCAAAATGACTACGTGATGACTCGGTATATCTGTTGGAGCTCGATATAATATATTGGCAACTACATAGGCTCTTGGCAACATTGATAAGAGGTCAATGTGGCATCGGTGAGACACTGTTAGTGTCTCACCAAGATGCCAATGTAATTTGAATTCTGTTGATCATGTATGACTTCTGATGTGGCATCATGTGGACGAATCAGAAGAGCCGAATTGGAACCATTGGGAGTCTGTTCATTGCGACGGTTCTGTGAGGGAGCTCGACAGTCAGGGAACACCATGGATACAGTTGGAAATTATAGATATTTTGATGTTGGACAATAGTTTGATCAACAGTGAAGTGTGAAGAATTAAAAACTGTATTAGTGAAGGATTAAAAATCTGTAAAGGTTGTAACCTGAAAGTTTTCTGTTTGAAGAATGTACATGATGAATGCTACTGTTTAATGACACCAAAAAGATAAGTCTAGAATTGTATGTAACTTTGATTACTGTAATACAAAGTGATTTCTCTTGGTGTGGTGGGTTTTTCTCCCGTAAGGGTTTTCCCACGTAAATATGGTGTTCATGTGTGTTTGTCTAAATACTCTGTTTCTGTAATCTGTCTCATAGTACATCTGAATTTGACTGTAATTGAAAAATTAAAGGTACTTCTACATTCTTTCTTGAGGTATTTATGTTAGGAAAATTGTTTTCTGCATCTAGTTTTCCTTACATTCGCTTGGTCTTATGATGATTTGAAATCATATAGGGAAGACTTGTTTCAACATGAAATCCCTTTAAAACCTGATACAAAACTATTTAGGAAAGAGCAAAGACCCATTAACCCTACCTTAAGGCCCAAAATGCAAGAAGAGATTGCAAAACTAAGTGATGCAGGCATCATTAAACCTATAAGGCATTCCTAGTGGGTATCCAACTGGGTTCCTGTCAGAAAGAAGAAAGGAGATCTGAGGCTATGTGTGGATTTTAGGAATTTAAATGTTGCATCGTTAAAGGATAATTATCCTTTACCTAACATGGAAGTGATGCTGCAAAAGGTAACATGCTATGAATTTTTGTCCATGATGGATGGGTTTTTCAAATACAACCAAGTTATGGTGAGGGAGTCAAAGCAATATAAGACAACATTTACAACACCCTGGAGAACTTATGTTTATGTTAGAATTCCTTTTGGCCTTATAAACACCGGTGCCAATTTTCAAAGGGCTATGGATGTAGCTTTTGCTGACTTTCTTGATTTATTCCTTGCAATTTATCAAGATGATTTGACTGCTCACAGTAAAAAGATCATTATTCCCATCTTGAAAATATTTTCATCAGAGTTCTAGAATATGGTATCTCCTAGAACCCAAAGAAATGTGCCTTTGGGGTTAAAGAGGGTAAATTGCTGGGGCATATTGTGTCTAAGGATGGCATTAAGATCGATCCTAAAAGAATAGTAGCCTTTGATAAAATTACCCCACCAAGAAATGTCAAAGGGATCCAATCTTTCTTTGGGAAAATAAATTTTCTAAGAAGGTTTGTGACTAATTTTGTAGAGATAAGCAAACCCATTTAAAAAATGCTTAAGAAAGGGGAAAAGGTAATATGGTCAGAAGAGCCCATTAAAAATTTTCAAGCTATAAAAGATGCTATCAAAGTTGCACCTGTATTGAAGACCCCTGATTATTTGAAACCATTCCAATTGTTCACATTTTCCTCCTTTCATACTATGGAGGGTGTATTGATACAAAAAAATGACGATGCTTTTAAACAACTAATTGCCTTCTTTAGCAAATCCTTGCAATCAACTGAACTTAAGTATGATACTACTGAGAAGAAGGCTTATGCTTTAGTAAAGGTTGTTCAAATTTTTAGAACTTATCTCACTGGTGCTACAATAGTTGCCTATGTCCCAAGTGCGGTAGTTAAGGAAATCTTTACATAGCAAGAAACTACTAGCCAAAGATGTAGATGGATTAATAAAATCCAAGAATTTAACATAGATATTCAGATCACCAAATTGGTCAGGGGTCAAGGTTTTTCCAAACTCATGGTTGAAACCAATTTAGATGCCAATCAAATTAATGAGATGGAACAAGAGAACATTGCTCCTATATGTGATATGAAAACTTATGGTTGGTATCAGAGAATTGTTGAATATTTGCAAACAATGAGATGTCTTGATGGAATGCTAAACAATGAGAGGAGAACTCTAAAGCTACAAGCAATCATATATATTATTGTTGATAGTGAACTCTAGTGGAGAAGTCAAGAGGGTGTTCTCCTCAGATGTGTAGATGGTGATCAAGCATAAGACTTGTTGATTGAGATGCATAAGGGAGTGTGTGGAGGCCATTATATGGCCAAGACTACAACACACAAGATATTGAGGGCTAGTTTCTAGTGGCCCACAGTCTTCAAGGATGCACATAGATATGTCAAAAAATGTGATGCTTGTTAGAGGTTCACCAATAAGCTCAAGTTTTCATGTAATTTACCCCTTAGACCAGTCTCAACACCAGCCCCTTTTTAGCAATGGGGGATTGATTTTATAGGGGAAATTGTAGTGGAGTCTAGTGGTGGAAATACCTAGATTCTAGTGGAAATTGATTACTTTACAAAGTGGGTTGAGGAGATTCCCATCGAGAAAGAAAATAGCAAGGTTGTCATAGAATTTTTAATGAATAACATCTTAAGTAGATTCAGTGTGCCTGAGAGGATTGTTTCTAATAATGCCATGTGCTTTTGATCTAAAGAATTCCTAGATTGTTGCAATATGCATGGCATAAATATATCATATTTATCCCCATATCATCCTTAGGGGAATGGAAAAGCTGAGTCTAGCAACAAGAGCCTCATGAAGATCATCAAAGGAATCCTCGAAAAGAATAAGAAAGCTTGAGACTCAAAGTTGTAGTTAGCTTTGTGGGTAGATAGAATCATAGTCAAGAAAGCTATTGGTCTTTCTCCTTTTAACTTGGTATATGAAGTGGAGGCTAGAATTCCTCATAATAATCTGATGAAGATGTATAAGTTTGTACAAGAATATAATATTGACATCTGTGATGAGATGCAAAGCAGGATGAATGAATTGGTCGAGCTCGATGAAATGAGAAGAGAAGCACACAAGAAAAATGAGAAAATGCAGCTCCAAGTTAAATATTTGTATGATAAGAAAGTTGTGCCAAGGAAATTTAAAATAGGATGCATGGTATTAATGTGGACTGCCAGACTAGAGGATAAAGGAAAGCATAGGAATTTTGGTCCCCTATGGCTAGGTCCTTACTTAATCATAGATATTCATGGGGAGGATTCTTACTTCTTATAGTCACTTGCAAGTGAATGTCTAGAACTTCCAATACATGGAAAGTTCTTGAAACCATTTTTCTCTTGAAATACTTTATATCCATGTACATTGTATAGTTCTGTAAATTTTGTATATAGGGTTTGGTGTGTTTATTTTCTGTTGTGTCTGATTGCCTTGTCTGGGTAGTCTCCTTCCTTTTGGAATTCCTCTGTGTTTGGTCTGCTCCACCAAGAGATCTATTTCTCACCATATCTACTAGGGGTATGCATCCTTGAGCATAAGCCACTGATAGAGCCCTCAAAATGCTTAACATTTTGAGTCTTTTATGCTTGTTATTCACATGTCAAATGTACCCATCAACAGGGTTCAAGGGTTTTACTTGGTTTATCTTGACATCAAATTTTCATCTTTGAACATTATAATTTTATGTTGACTAGTTTTCCTGGTTGTCGGTCTCTTTATTTATCTTTTAAGCCATCAACATATATCCATTACCAGCCTCGAAGTATTGAAATTGTCAGTCATTTAATTCATCCTCATGTCAGGTTTTAAATTTTTTATTTATAAATGACTTAAGTCTAAGTCACTAACTTATGAGGGTGTCTTCCTCGTTGGCCTAGTCAAGGCCCCCTTTTATAAATAACTTCATTTCGTGCATAAGTTGAATAGTTACCAGATCATGGGACTCCATCTGGGTCATTCTCGCTGGCTCACCCATCTGAAATGGATACAAGTTAAATTCTGCAAGGTTAGAGAGATGTTGCCATGTGTGAATGGGCCCACCTGCTATGTCACATCTCAATACCCAGAACCTTGAGATCAATGGCGCCAATTGAGCGATGAAATATGATCATCATTGTTCCCTACTAGATCGCAAAAATGAGATGCAAGTTCTTTAAGAATGGAAAGACCCACGAGAAGCTGCCACATACACTTTGTAGATGTAGGCTAGTGGAGCCCACAAGTACACATGAATGTATTTTTAGTGAATTCCAATTGGCCATTCATTTGAGTTGGAGTGGGAAGACAAATTCAAACAATCTTGACTCGATTGGAGTCATCCAAGAGGCCCAACTCAGCTGTAAATCAATGACTCATATTAAAATTTTCATAGTACACCCATTGCAATTCTTTTTCTTCACGTGAGTGAGCATTAATGGCAGAAGTGACACAGTAGAATTATTAAGTTCCTACCAAAATTTGTGTACAGTTGATTCTTGCTTATTTGAGATCCAAAGACGTATCCTAGACAATACAAGGAGTTGATAAATGAATTGCAAATATTGTACTAGCTAGCAATAGGGTTTGACACAGTCGAAAGTAGTAAGTACCATAAACTCAAATTCACGCTTTTTTAAGTTTCTTGAGTTAGGGTTTTCTTTTATCTATTTTAAAGTGAATGCGTTTGACTGTTCTTCTTTCAATGCTTTAAAATTAGGGATAATATTTGTGTTTGAAAAGTCAGCCCTGTAAATTTTCAAAATTAGCTCTTTTCTAGAGTTGTAAATTGTAGTTAGTTGTTGATTAGTTAAAATTCCTCTGTTAGAATTTTCTTTGTGCACACAAACCCATGGCTCCCAAAGCACTTGGTGCTTCTTCTTCTTCTGCCTAGCCTAGGTCCCTGTCTCAAGATGTTATTGACCTATTACCCCAATGCATCAATAAGAAACCAGAGGGTAGTACCCTATTTCACCGCCCTATTGTAAAGGAGGGTTTGATAGATAAAGCTTGCTTGATCAAGGATGCTGAGGTACCCTACATGAGATGGTAGATGTTTCAACATTGGTTTGGAAACAAAAATATGGGGCCCCCTTTTAGTAACCCATGGAATTTGAATATGGGAAAAATAGTTGCCCCTAATGTGTATATGGATGTGGATCTCTTTAAGGATATCACATAAAATTATGATCCAGTCACATAGACAGTCAGGTCATATGATGGGGTGGTCATGGTGAAAATAACCAATGAAGAAATTGAAAAGGTTTTTGATCTATATGAAAGAAATTCAAGTATGCTCCCTTTGAATATGGATACTATCAAAACAAAGTATAATAATAACAAGGTATTCATTAGATAAAAAATGTTTCCCCAACATACTGCAATGGTAGGAACTATGAAGCAATGGAGGAAGGTCAAGATTGATAATGGGAAGCTTGAATATCTCTCAATGAACTATTTCGCCAACTATTTCAAAAAAATTGTGTTTTCTTTTTACCAAATTGTAGGTGCTAATCCACATGACACATTAGAGAAAGAATATAGCTACCTAGCTTCACATATACAATACCCAACATGTAGTATGGTTTATTACTATGCAACTTATTTAGCCAATCACATTCATGAAGGATTGGTTAAATTGCAAGGAGGAAAACAATGGGTGAAGTTCTGGTGGTACTCATTATTAATGCATATGTTCCTATATAAGGGACAAAAAGCCTTTGAGAAGGAAATTACCCTAGAAAGAAAGAAGGATGGAGTTGACTTTCCTATTTAGAGTTGGATCCATATCTTGGATAGGGATGATAAGAAGTACAAATTTGTAATGTTTAGAAATGATTTTTCATCCAGGATAAGGAAGGCTTTGATATATGAACCCCCCAGGATCCCCAAATAAATTCATGAGTTTTTGAGGCCTAAGGAACTAAGGCCATATTTGAATTTGAGCCATAATTGGGGAGATTTGATTTTGTATCATGATAAGACAATTTTTAGAATATATGGTAGTAGTTTAGGCCTATATTTTTTTTGTACAGATGTTCCCTTGAGGATAGGTTTCCTTGAATTTATGAGGTAGTTGAGAGCAGCATAGGAAACACATTTTTCTGAATTAGTGAGGAAAGGGTCTTTCTTCCCAGAATGGACAGTATTTGCAGATTACATTGTGACAAAAGGGGCATTGAATGAATTAGAACATCTACTAAATCCTTATGAATTGATGATTGTGGACGTGAGGAATCATGATCATAAAGGCTTCATAAATAAACTCAAAGCGGATAATAAAATGGGTACTTTTGTGCATGCTTTTAACTATCTAGAGAATGTCATTAGGAATGTTTTCAACACTGAGGAACAAGATGAGAGGAAAGCTAAGTACTTTGCTTATAGGAAGATGATGGAAGCTAGGAAGAAGAACAATCCTCAATATGACCCTCTATCAAATGTACAAGGTGATCTCAATAGGGCTATGTATGTCATGGACAATTTTGAGAATGTTGGTGTTTTGAGAGAGTAGCGGGAGGTTCTTGATAAAGAAAAGATGATGGTGGTTGAAGAAAGTTCTGAAGTACCACTATAAGAAAATCCTATATATCAACCACCCAAACAATTAAGGATTTATTCTAGGAGGAAGAAGATACCAACTAAGGAAGGGAAATCAATAGCCCCTGTCATTTCTAAAGAACCAAAAGTAGACTCTCCTAAGAGTGCAGTGTCAACTCCTCACACACAAGCCTCTTTTCCTGTGATTTATCTTGATTCACCTAATGAAAGTTATACTCCTCTTGAGCAACCACCTCAAAGAAGCAAATTATTGGAGCAAAAGGATTGGTTGATTATTCTGATACAGATGACGATGATATCTTTGTCACCCTTGAAGAAATGCAGATTGGAATGCCTCCTCATGAAAGAGAAATTGCTTCAAGTTCAAGATAGAGCATCCTTAGATCGGGGAAACTAGATATTTGTGGGATGAATACTGTAGATGATTTGTGGGGTGAAGCCAACAAATAGTTTATGGAGGATGACACTTTTATTGAAACCTCAACATTCCAAGATTTCTGGTGGAAATCCAAAATTGTAGATTATGCAGAGAAGGTGGTTGTTGAGAGGAGCTTACATCCTGAATCACCTAAAAGTGTCATTGAAGTGAATGTAAGAAATATTATGAAGGATGAATTCAAAAGGATTAATGCCTAGCAGGGCAAAGAACTTGTAAAGAAAAGTGGTGTGTTGCTATTGCCAGATTGGAATATTGTTGATGCTATTGTTTTGGATACCATAAGAAGGGATGAAAGGCCTCTTGTACAAAAACAAGTAGAATTGGAAATGGAACTTCGAGTCTTAGCCTTCAGCGAGATTTTGGATGCATTAGCAATATGGTCACTATCTCCAGTGTCTAAGAAACCAACCTTGGTAGAGCCATCAAAACTTAGTGGTCAATTGCTTGTGAAAAGAGTTGTTGATACTCCAACTCTAGAGGCTACAAACATGGTTGTAAATGTTACCAGGTTCACACAATCGACTGTGGAGGGTCTCACTTTGGAAAGAGATAATTTGAGAGCTAATTATAGTGAACTCTTGGGTGACTATGACAGTAGTCAGCAAAAGGTGACTGCATTAGAAATTGAATTGGCATTCTACAAACAAAGAGAGGAAGTACAAAGGGAACAGGGTCAACCTAGTTTAAGCCACCCATTCTCAGCTTCTCTTATGACATCTGTGCAACATCCATTTCATAGCTAGGCCTTGGAAATAGTGCCATATAGTTAGGAACAACAATCAATTGTAGTAGGAGAGTTAAGTGGATTATGTGCTAACTCATTTGGTAAAGAAAAATTGTTGTTGCAAATTGAATACAAGAAGTTGTTGGAAAATATCCAAGATGTAATGTATGAGAATTTATTGAAAAATTTCAGTACTACATTAGAACATCTAAATGAGAAGATTCAAGCTAGACTCAACAATGTGTATGACAACTATACCCTGATGCTACGAGAAATGAGATTATCTAAGAAAGATAAATTGTTGGACATACCAACCTTAAATAAATGGGTTGTAAGATTTTAAAGATTAACACTAATATTGGTAGGAGTTGGTTAGCATGAAGATAAGTATTTGCTAGTGTAGCCTATCTATGATTTTGTATGCAGATTGAGTGAGAAAAATTTCCAAGGGTATGCAGCCCCACTTGAGCAAAAGACAGTGGAATTGTTATCTCAATACAATCATACTGATCTGTCACCATTACCAGATGTTGAAGTCAACAATTATGAATTGAAGCCATTGCATGAGTGGAAAAGGGAATTGGATGAGGTTATTCATTCTTGAGTAAATGAAATATGCAGAGAGATTGATATTAATCTTTTCAATGATACTTTGGAGAGGTTGACATTTCTTATTAGCTTTCTAGAGGATTTTGACAGAGAATCCAATGTAGTGGTAACTAAGTATGCTCCTTATAGAAAATACATGGATGAAATTATGGAGTTTGATTGGACATCTGAGGAAGAGTATGAAGAATGGGGGAGGGTGTACATTGGAAAATTTGGTTTGTGAATTGAAATGTGAAACATATACTTGGTCAAGGATCATGAGAGGGTATGGTACTTTCAATAAAAACACAATGATTCTCAAAATTTCAAAGATGCACTCTTAAACCACATCTAAGCACCGGATGGAGAAAAAGACTTCAATAGTGTACTTATAACTTATATGCTTTGCTTATGGACCCAAACCCTTGGAATGACATCAAAGGAATCAACCAAACTTTTTTCTTGAATGGTTTCAAAGCCCCAACCTCCTAACAGCTAAACCCACTTTTTTCCACACCTTGACTAGGCTTCTAGCCCAGCAGGCCTCTCTAGCCATGGTTTTTTTAACTTTTCACTCAACCCCCAAGGAATCCTCAATATAATTATATTTCAATTGTGTTTCATGTTTGCTACATAGCATATCCAAACCTTGATGGCACTTGTTTCAGATCAACCTTCCCAAAACCTGTTGTTTCCACAAAATCAAGGCCTAACTAGCCCTCTTTTTCAAAGCAACCCCTCTCTAATCTTATCCCCTGACTATGAAACTTTCAACAGTGTCTTAAAATGTTTCCAAACCAATTATTTTCAAGGTCTTAGTCTTCTTTGACACCCTTAAGACCCTCAAACACAAAACCCTCAACAAATTCCTCTAAAACTAGGGCTTCTTGAAAACTAGCCTCTCAAACACTTCCAGAACTAGTTCATGGATTTTTCACCATTAGGTGAACATGTTTCATCAATTCAAACTAAAAAATATGCCCCTTATTCAGGAAAATCTTCTACTGCTATACTTTAGGCACCATTTTCATGCCCTTTGCCCTATCAAATCTTGGTGTACACCATGGAACTCCTCTTCCCTACACATTAGTTTGTTATATCTGTATGGTACATGTTAGAAATAATCTATTTCATAGGTCACAACAACATTCTACCATGAAATGGATCAATCATCCATAAAAACTCTCAAAACTAATGAGAAATCTAAACTTTTTGTGGACAGTCAGCAATAATGTACAAAGAACTGATTGATATTACTTATCAGGACATACAAATGGTCTCAAAACATGTAAAAACAAGTTCCTAAACCATCCAAATTGGCATAACTTCAATGGAAATAAAAAATTCGTCAAAAGACTAAAAAAAAATGCAAGAAGTTATTGCTTCTTTTTGTAGCAGTCCGTACAATCCTTGTAATATCAGCCAATAGTCCATACAAATGACTTTTCCCTCTTTGTAAACTCATTCCCCAGCTGTCCCAACTGATTGGGATTGATTTTAATGCATAATCAAGGCTAAAACTCCTAAAACCTATTTTCTCGCCCAAAGTTGGATTTTTAAAATTTAAATTGTCCAACTTGAAATTTATTAACTTCTATTAACTAAAGACCTCTAAGACTTATTGAATTTGACAATTCAACCTTATTTGACTCAATTAAAACATTACATAACTACCTACACCCTTAGGACACTATTGGTCCAATTACAATGTATTTTGGTCCTAGGGTCCTTATTAGGACCCTCAGGACTTTTGACTCCCTTAATGCTTTTATTCATTTCAAAAGCCATTATAGGCTTCAAGATGTTATAATTGATGCTTTGGAATGGTTTATAGGTCTTCATGACCCCTGCAACCTCCTAACCTCTAAGATGATCCTTAAGAAGCTTGGGTGCCCTACTCGATCCAAGCATGAGTGTAGGTCTAGCCGTAGAAGTTACAAGTGTATAAAACATATGTTTCACTAAGGATTTGCGAATTATTGGTGATGTGGAATGCTGATTGAAAGTCTGACTCATTTTCAATCCACATCAGTTTGTATTTTTGCTCAATGATATCAAGGTGTCGTGGTGAAGATGTTTATTCTTTTTGACATGTGCTTTTGAAGACAAGGTTAATCCTTTTAGCAAATGTAAATAAACTTTGTCTTGTTTGGTTTCCCTCCGCTTTGATAAATGAAAATATAATTGAATTGGGGAATCTGTCTTCTTGCAGTCCAATCCTATAGTGACATGTGTACACTTGGCCTGAAGCTTGTTTTGCTCCCTTCATAAAAGGGAATTCAGGGTCATTTGTATGGGTCTTTTGTTGAATACTAGAGTTGTATTGTGAGAATTGAGAACACAGAGATAATATGTTTAGTCTTTATCAAATGCTTTGAGTCTAGGTAGCCTATTTTGTTAAATGTATGGTTTCTGGATATATCAGAATAATAATGAAGATTTTCCAAGTCTATAGTCTCTCCATTTTGATTGTGTATGCGAATTATTAATGAAAATATTGATCAGAGATCATTTCATACTTTGATATGTGTTTTGATTTTAGCTCTTGTTCACAGAAGAAGTTAAAATGCTTGAATCAAATCATAAATTCTTATTCATGATCTAGGGATGTGATAAGCAGTCTTTAGAATTTGGTTACTGATTTGTGAATTGCTAAGTGATATTGCATATATCTTGAATGTTCAAAATTAAATACTCCTTATATTTCAATTTGCTCAGATTCCCAGCCCAAAGATAATGGCACTGATCATAAATCATTTTAATATTTTCATGACCCCAGTTATCCAACTTGAGAACAATCTTTTAAAATAATCACAGATCTACTTTTAAATTGTGGTGTTTGTATCGTCTTAGTATTCTCAACTTAAGGTGTGTGGTTTTTTCAAGGAATTTCCAACTCCTTGGTGAATTTCAACTTATTAGCTATGAATGAGAATATATCTGCTTAAATACATACAATGTACATGTGAATTGTCTTAAATAATAGTATAATATACATTATGGGATTACCCTCTCAGGTTTTGTAGAGCCCAAAGTACAGGAGATAAAGCAATTGATGCCATATCTCGTCAGTTGGCCACTTGTCTAGCAAATATTCGATAATTGAGCTTGGCAAGCTCATAGATGCCTGGCTGATTGGCCCTGCTGCAGCACATCCCACACCATTTTTGTAGGTTCACTTGGAGCATGAAAGTAGAAAGGAGAGCTCAACTCTAGAGGCAGCTCAAAGACACCATCAAGCAATGACGATTATATTCTTTCTTACATGCTCTTTCTTGCTTTCAACCTTTAGTAGCATATGATATTCTTTATGGTTCATTGTTCCAACTACTCCCCATCAATTTCTGTGTGGGACATTTGATTCTCCTTTTTTCTCCAATGAATACAAAACAATATTTGTGAAATACTTGTTCAATTTTCTACTTTCTTCTTTTGCAAACAATGCATGAAGCATTGTGAATGAATAAAAAAATGAAAGAATTTGTTTCTACATCTTATGCAATACTTAATGTTGCAAATGATAATAAGCCACTAAAACAAATTTCACTTCTTATTTCACAACAACTCAAACATTTGAAAAGGTTAAAACATCTATAGAAGTAAACTAAAACCTTTCACCTTAAAATGAACCTTGAATCAATTAGCTCTATCAAATTGAGACGTGGTTAAAATTTGATAATTAGTACCTTTTCACTCAACCTAATTTGAATGTTATATAGAGAAGATAGATAGAGTTAATAGTTGATTATGACTTCAATATTAGTTATATAAAAGGGAAAGAAAATCAAGTTGTTGACACCTTGAGTCGAAGATGTCATATTGCTTCAATAGTAATGATTCAAATGACTTTAAAGCAAAAGTGTTGCAAAAGTGCAAAGAGGATGAGTACTACTTGCAAGTTAGTCAAGCACTTATAAGAAATATACAAGATTATCAGTATGAAGGTTTTCATTTTGAACCTAATGGATTACTTAGATATAAGGGTAGAATGCATGTACCTAACATAGAAAAGCTAAGAAATCTTGTATGGAAGGAAGTACATGAAGCATGGTACTCTTGACACCCTCAAGTGACCAAAATTATGGTAGATGTGAATCCATTATATTTTTGGAAGGGAATGAAAGGAGATGCTACTAGATTTGTGGATAGGTGTCTTGAGTGTAAAAGGGTGAAAGTGAAGCATCATAATATTGAAAGCTTGTTATACCCCCATGATATACTAGAGAGGAAGTGGAAAATCATAAGGATGGACTTTGTGCATGGATTGCCTATGCCAAGAAATAAGCATAATGACATTCTTGTGGTTGTAGATAAGCTTACCAAAGTAGCACATTTCATACATGAGAATCTAACTAATGGAGCACCTATCACAACAAGGAAATTTGTATAATAAATGTTTATGTTTCATGGGATTCCTAAGAAGATTATCTTAGATAGAAATGCACAAGTCACTTCTAGGTTTTGGAAAACCTCATTTTCAGCAATAGGAACTCAATTGAATATTAGCTAAGCATATCATGCAAAACAGATGGGAAAACTAAAAGGGTGAATCAAGTATTGGAAGACTTACTTAGAATGTATTACATGGATCAACGATACAAGTGGGAAGACTACTTACCCTTAGTAGAATTTAATTACAAAAATTCTTACCATTTCATAATAAAGATGTCTCATTTCAAAGCATTAAATGGATGAAAGTGTCGAACTCCTTTCAGCTAGGATAGACTTGAGGATAGGGTGAGTCTTGGGCCAAAGATGTTGGTAGAAATGGAAGAGCAAGTGAAAATTGTTAAGAAAATGTTGGATGAAGCTAATAATTGAAAAAAATATCTATGTTGATGCCAATAGAGTGCCCCAATTTTTTCCCATAGGTGACAAAGTGTTGCTGAGAGTGAAACCTCACAAGAGCTCCATTAAATTCGAAAAATCTTCCAAGTTAGCCCCACACTATGTAGGACCTTTTGAGATTCTAGAGGAAGTGAATCTGGTAACTT
>VDFB02147948.1:0-24653 GCA_007258455.2 Sequoia sempervirens
TTATGACAATGCTTTAGAGAAAGAGAATACAATCAAGAACAACCATGAAAATCACATTTTTGAGGAAGACATGTTGGAGTTAGAAGATCCAATGATTGAAAGTTATAGCATTATTTCTATCCTTCCTAATGTCCCTAAAATTTAGAAATATCTATTTCAACAAAAGCATTCAATCATTCATAGGCATAACAATGATAGTTCTCCTTCCCTTGATGCCTCCCCTATTGGCGATGAAGTTGCTTTACAAAATATAATCATGGAATGTGACCAACCTCTTAACTCTCCTACTAGGGTAGAAGTTATGGAAAAAGAGAATGAGACCCTAGAAAATAAGGATGAAATCATGGACACTTATAACAATCAAATTGGACCTCCTAATATCTCTACTATTGGTGAAGAAGAAACCTTGATAGCAGAAGATCAAAGAAATAAGAGCCATGAGAATCTTAGTTGCCTCTCTTCCCCTAAGGAAGACATTATCGAACAAGAGAATGTCGTCATTAATAAAAAAATACAATTCAACCATTGATAACTCCCTTACTTGCAATGAATTCTTTTTAGAAGAACCAACCTTTGAATGTCATGATCATCTAGCTTGTACTTCTCCTAAAAACTCTCCTCCTAGGGAGGATATCATGGTACAAGAAAGTGATAACATTGGAAATAGTGATATAGTTTCCTTAGATGAAGATGATGAAGTAACATTAGACTCTCCTTCACTAAGGGACATTAATATTATTCAACCTCAACTCATCCTTTACCCACCTTCCCACAAACCTTAAACTCAAAACAAACCTGTACTCATCCTCGAGCCACCTAAGAATAATATGTCACAACAACCGAGTTACAATATCATTGCTCATGCATATAAAACTAGAAAAAATCCACAACCAAGATAAACACCTTCAAAATCCATATGTCCTAATAGCCTTCCGGGTCTCCTAAGTGAAAGAATGATCTTGTCAAACAACTCAAAGAACATACTTGCTAAGATATCATAATTACAAAACAATAATATGTATTCAAATGACTACTAAAGGTGCATATAAATGACTAATTTGGTCAAGTGACCATTAGTAGTTTATTGCGATCATTCTTAGAGTAAATTATGATAAACTATTTTAGTCATTGAGTTTAGTCATTGATTTAATTCATTGATTTGGTCATTGATTTAGTCATTGATTTAGTCGTTAATTCATTGACTATTGTTAACCGGGTCATTTATTTAGTCATGGTAGTGATTTATTTAGTCATATATTTAGTCATTAATTTAGTCATTAATTTAGTCATTGATTTAGTCATTTATTGTTAACTGGTCATTTATTTAGTCATTACTTGAGTCATATATTTAGTCATTAATTTAATCATATATTTAGTCATTAATTTAGTCATACTTTAGTCATATTTCATTTATTTAGTCATGTAGTCATATATTAGTCATTGTAGTCATATATTTGGTCATTGTATTCATTTATTTTAGTCATAGTAGTCATTTATTTAGTCATGGTTTAGTCATTTATTTGAGTGAATCAATTATTCAAGTTATAAATCAAATCTAACTTAATTAATTATCACAAACTTATGCATATAAACTTCAAATATCATAGATATTCAATTTTTTTTTTTGTATTGGATTAACATGAAAAAAAAATATACAATCAACAAACAACTTTATGCATATAAAGCTCAAATATCATAGATATTCAAATGTTTTTTTTGTATTGCATGAAAAAAAGAATATACAAATAGCAAACAACTACATAACCAAAGGAATTACAAACAACATACAACTGCATAAACAAATCCTTCACTACGCTCTTGGTTGCCATGGAAGACAAATTCAAGATATGATACAAATGCTACAAACATTGGAAGGGAGAAAAGACATGAAAATACATCCAAGAAACAAGATCAAAGAAACACATCCTTCACTGTAGTCTTGGTTTCCATGGAAGAAAAATCCAAGAAACGATACAAATGCTACAAACATTGAATGGAGAAAAGACATGAAAATATATAGTAATTGTAGTTATATTATTTGTGGTGCATATATTGCCCAATTCAAAGCATCCTTGCCCTCCCATTCTAGTCGGACAACCCTTGAGAGAAGATTGGAAGGATTCAAATGAGAAGGATGGAAACTTCCTATCTAGAAATATCACTAGTCATGGTTGGATGAAAGTAAAGAGTGCATGTTCACCTCTCTAATTTGATGAGCTGCAACCTAAAAATAAGATTTCAACGAGGGTTTTAGAATATGTTTATTAAAATGAAAATACAACCAAGATTTAATAATGAGCACATTTAGATTTTTACAATATGGCATCCTTTACCTATTTCAACGATTCTGTGAAATTTCCTAGGACAACAGAGATGATAAGTACACTTCCTTAAATATTTCTTAGGACAACAAAGATGATAAGAACACTTAATTTTTTCTTAAGACAATGGAGATGATAAGAACACTTCCTTAAATATCCATCAAAATATCAGCTGAAAATTTAATTATGGTGAACTATGCCAACAGATATAATATGGAAACAATAAATTCTTTAACCATGCAAGCATGGTGACATCAAATAAGGTCTTATCACCTAGCATAGGCAATTGTAGTATTTTCCTTAGATACATGCATCCTTTGAATTACTGCTGCTCAAATTTTGTTCCAATCAAATAACCTCATGCTTGTTATGGAATTAGTATTCTCAAGTCTTGAACCCTCTACGGTACTACTTTAAACTATTTACTTGAGAATAAAGGATACAAAGAAGACATTGGTAGATGCTATGCACTGAAGCAAAGATTGCTTTGCACTGCTACCTATAAGATTATCATTGGTTTACTTCCATTGTGCACTTTATATCATTAATGCGGGATTTGTAAGATTGTAGTTCAGTACTAGGAAAAGATAGTTCTTATATAAGTCATAAATTGGACCTACTATTCTACAACAACAAAATCAAAACATGCCATGCAAAAGTACCTTTTCCAGTAAAGATGATTCAACAATTTCCATCCTCATTGATGATTTCCCAATGCTTGCTACAATTGCATCTTCCCATAAATCAAACACGCTTGTATTCCTGACATTGTGCCCTGTTGTAAAAAGTAGCATTGCATCTACTGCAATAACATAGCACAAGAAAAATCAATTTAAGAAGACAAAATCCTAGTGCAGATAACAAACATCGAATGCAAAATAAAATAAAAATATAGAACAGAGAAAATTGGCAATGTTTTAAAAGATGTATATATTTGCTCAAGAAGTAAACAAGATGAAATAATGGTTTTGTAAAGAAATTCAATCAATTGTATGTGGTAAGGAAGGATAAGGAAACATATGAAGGTATTTATGGATGTGTTTGCATTAATTGTAGGAATCTAGAATTTTGATTAAGATCTCATCACCTTGAGATTGACACAAAGGAGAGGGAAAACAAAAAATCCATAAGAGCCTTTATGCTTTCTATGCAAGTAAGGATAAGTCAGTAGACACATAATTTTGCATTGTTCTATACATCCATATATTAGCTTATATTTGGCAGCAACTATTTAAAATGGACTATGTGTAATGCCTGGTACATAGAGCTTAACATGGTAGAAGAGAGAGATGAAAGCACCTATCCAATGCCTTTGGCACTGTAATGACATGGAATCTTTGACACAAATTGCAGAACTACCTTACAGGAGCAGCCATGATTTTTCCTTCCCAAAGTAAGTATTTCCCATCCCAGCTAAATCAACCAAAGTACGCATGTTATAGGTAAGAAGAAGGAATCTCATTTCTATTTATCTCATTTTTATTCAGTTTTCCTTCATATATTTTTGGATTTTGAACACTAATAGGTCCATCTGAAGTCTTATAGCTCTTGATTAAACCACTTTCATCAGCCGTATTGAGTGTTGAAGCCTCAATCACTGGAATCACTGGAGGCATAATTCTTCATGTCATTGTCATTTTTAAGCCTTTAGTGGTATGAATTGTTTCCCTAGTTGTCATTCCCACTTGCATAAATAGGAAGAGTTACTAAAAAATATACCACTTAACAACACTCATGCCTAAGAGGAGGTATCCATTTGACAACATGTAAAAAGTCATTTTTCCTCTAGTCACATGTTGAATAAGATTAATGCAAACACATCCATAAATACCTTCTGTAAATATAATAGAAAGTTCAAAATTGAATCTCCTGATCAACATTGCGGTTGTTGCAACTGTCTACAAATATAACACCAAAAATGTGCCCAAAAAATGACGATGTAGTCAACAAGTTAAAAGAGCTAGTCATGTCACAAATAAGGTCAAAAGAGTTAATAATGCCACAAACAAGGTCAAAAGTACCATGAATGAACTGAGACTTGGTAGTAATGTTGATAACATTTAACAACTTTGAGACCAATGCACAAAGGATTTAAAAAATTACAACAAAATACATAGAAGCTAACAGAGTGGTGATATGCTCTTGATTTAACAAATTGGACATCAATACTGAAACCACATAGATAGAAGTAGGCAGAATATGCTTAAAAAAATGAAGCAATTTCTACATGCATATGCAACCATTTGCATATATGAAGGGTGAAGAACAATAATGTGTACACCTGTCAACAAAATATGAGGCTAAAATCACCAAGAACCAATTGAGAGAAAGTCAGAAAAAGACCAATATCAGAAAAACCACATAGATAGAAGTAGGCAGAATATGCTTAAAAAAATGAAGCAATTTCTACATGCATATGCAACCATTTGCATATATGAAGGGTGAAGAACAATAATGTGTACACCTGTCAAAAAAATATGAGGCTAAAATCACCAACAACCAATTGAGAGAAAGTTAGAAAAAGACCAATATCCACCAGCCTTGAAGTGATAAGTAAATGGTGACAAGGAAGAAACAAAGGCTTCCTTACTTCAAGTATAAGTCAGAGAGTCAAATTTTCAGAAATGAAGAAGACAACAAAAACAAAAATTAGATTTTTCAAATTTCCACAATAAGACATTTTCAGTTTCCAGTTTTCTTGATTTCACAATATCATTTCCTTATAATACCAACTTTATGTTTTGGGTCTATCTTTTAGACCCCTCTTATGGCTGAAGAAGTTATGTGATATCACAAATATCTTCTACCCTCAAGAAGGATCTAGAAGATAGACCCAAATATTAGTATTATAAGGAAATGACAAACTGAAATCAAGGAAAACGAAAACAAAAAGACAAAATTTGCATATACAGCAAGAAAGAATAAATATAATGGATGGAATCATTCAATTAATCATGTGAGTAAACAAGCTACTTAGCTGTCTCTAAGACTCTTATTTCATCTAATAATTTCATTAGGCATAACTATCAATGTCCTAAGATGTTTAGATACTCTCCAAAAGCAAAATGTTTCTTCAACTCACCTCAAATGTAGCAAACATATCGCCAACACATTTTTGAGGCTCCCCTCCAAATGGCAGATAACTGCAACATGGAATGAGATGTAGGTCATAATTACAAGATTATGTGTCAAACATTTAGACCTTGAAGACAACTCAAATGCTAATGATAAATTCCTCAGTAATAATTTTTAATCCGCCTCTAAATTTATTAGAGGATTGAAAAAATTCAATTAAGCTTCCAACAAAATTATTGTTTTATGTAAAACTGCAAAGAACATGTGTTGTATTCACAAGGCTCACAAACAATCACAATGTTCTACAAGCCCAAACCATGACTCATAAATCTCTAAACTTAAAAGTGTTCAACAGTAAACTTAGGGGATAATAATAAGACTTAATTAACTGCAAATACTTAAGACAAGTGCAGAGCACCTCATATTTCAATTGCCACCAAAGATAGTTGATTTGTCCTCCCTTTCCAATGATAACATAAAAATCTCAATCTTAGCCACCACATTCCAGAAAGGAAGGCAATGTGAACAAGCATAAATAGAAGCATTATGAACTAGAAGGGAGCTATTAAAAATACATCTTTTGTCCACAAAAGAAAGGAATAGTCCATCAAAATCCAATATACACTAATAGAGTCAGAGTCTTAAAGTCCCTTAGCTATATGACTGCCCTTTTAGAGTTGTTAGTTACAACTCTCTTATAAATGGGTTTTGCAGAGAAGGAAAGATTCTTGAAGCATAAGATTTTTGGAATGAACTTGTTGATGGGGCTTGATGCCAGATATTGTTACCTGTAACTTGATGATTAATGGGTATGCGAGTTCAGGGAAGGTAAGATGCAGTAAAGACAAAGTATTATTTCAGACTATGGCTTTAAACTCAGTCTATGTATCTTGTTGAAGTTGATTAACATAGAAGACACTGTATTAATAATCACCTACAATCGCAGTGACCTTGCAAGTAGAAGGAAATTTCAACCTCTAGGAGTATTGTGAAAAGCTTTTGAGTCCAAGTCTCTAGTGGTGATAAGAAAGGTACAATGACAGTAGTAATAGTAAAGGCTATGATTTAACTGAAGACAATGACCTTGGTGTTCTAGAAAATAGTATATGGAGTGCATTACACTGATCATAGCAAGTGATGAAAGACAAGTAGATTTTAGGAAAGCAAGAGTGCATGAAGACTTTTTGAGAGACTTCCCACCATGCAGACCCTTTAAGGGTCAGTTCAGTGAATGAAGACCTTTTAAAAGTCTCTTCACCATAAAAACTATAGGGATAGGTGCATCAGCTGAAAATTAATATAGTCATGAGGACAAAGGAAGAAGATCATATGTTTTGTACTGCATCTCAAGCTGAATTAGGCAATGATAACATTGTTCCCCAAACATCAAAATTTTGAATATGCAAGACTGTTTCACCAGTTTCTAGTAGTTTATGCATTAGTGCCTGCAGAAGTGGTCATGAAGTCATAAAGGATGTAGTTCCTATGCCCACATCTAATTCTATTTTTAGGATAGCTCAATGATAACCTTATCATGAAGACAAGTGATCTCCTAAGAACCAAGTAAGTGACAGTCTATAAGAAAACTATCAGTTGATAGTGGTTGATGGCATGGACTGTTGAAAGGATAAGTTCTAGTGACAGTGAAAAGTGACCAGGTAAGGACCAGTGATCTGTGAGTAAGGTAAAGGGAGACAAACCTCTTATGTCAGGTATGAAAAAGACAGAGCAAGAAAATGATAGAAGACAATTACATGTTTCAAAAGGAGGCGGTCAAGATTAGAATGGTAGTCAAGATCATAGTGGACATTCAAGGCATGAAAAGGACAGTCATGACTGTCGAGGATTGTCTTTCAGACCATACAAAGGCATGAAGGACATTCTATGAAGGGAACCTCAAATTGAAGGTCAATATAAAAGGGCAGTACAATGAGAAGCATAAATGCAAGACATTGAATATGGCAGTGTCAGAAATGATAGTGAATAGACAAGATCATTTGGGGGCTATGTTGATAGGATTCGTGGTGATACTGCTGTTATTATTTTTGTGGAGGATGTCTATCATAAATTCTGTAAGTCAATTCCTACCTAGATGAAGATTTAATGTCTAGCTTTAGTTCATTTTTGACAAATATTTAATACTCTGTGGTGAACAAAAGTATATGAAAATTCAGTTGAGCACTTGAAGAGCACAAAGATATAGGGAGAAAGGGTAGTATATTGCCAAGTAACAGAGATATGAAGAGCATGGAGGGCAGGCCTAGGCATGCTCTAATGAAGACCAACACAACAATGATGAAATACAGTTACACCATCAATCAAGCACACTGTTATGACAAAAAATTGAGATAACAAATGAAAAAGAGAGCAACCAAGGTAATGAAAAAGATTAGTAAGAGGACAGTGGCTTATGTTGGTGAGGATATGGAGAAGGAAGACCTTAATAGAGTGACATGTGGCAAAAGGCCTGTCCTAAAATATCTCCCACGCCTTGTTAGAGAATTTAGTCATTTTCAAATATTTTCCACATGGTCTATGAAATAATTCAAGAGTAATTATGAGCTTTTGCAGAGGTAGAGGTCAGTTATGCTTTATCCCAAGCATCTAGGGCAGTTTGGTGAGCTGTGCAACAGATGGAGAAAATTAAGGGCAGTTTTGACCTAGCTTGGAGCACCTCCAAGCATAACTGACCTAAAGACAACAAAAATCTTCTGGAACACATCCTAACATGGTAATCCTAAGATTTGTACTTATACAAATAATCCCAATACATTAATAATATATTTATATACATGCAATTATATGTTAAAATAATACATACTTGATTTGTTCATGTGTACCACCAGAAGTTGCATTTGATATGGCCCATGTTGCTTCTTTCTTAATATCAAACTCAGCAGTTTGAAGGAGCTGAACAAGTGGAGGAATGATGTTTGCATCGATTACAGCCTGAAAACCAAAATATCCATTAACAAATAGCAAACCTTAAAATAATCTAGTTTCACACCATTCAACAAAGATGCTTCTCTAGTCTAGATAACAAATAGAAAGACATGAATTTGTTCTTTGTTTCCTGCAGTTATGATTGAAATGGTCCAGCAAGCTTCCTTCTTGATGCTCTTCTTGTGATTATGGGTTAGGAGAGCTAATAGGAAAGGAAGTGCTTGGTGGTTGATTATGTACTGAAATGAAATGAAACACCATAACATAAGTCAATGAAATAGTACAATGACAACATCATACACTTGCAAAAAGAACAATTAATTATTGATATGAAAATCTAAAGAAAATGTCAATATAAACTTATACCTGAGTCTACAATATAAATCAATGACTAAATCACTACCATGTCATGTATGCAAAAGTAAATTGCTGCAAATATTGTAAATTTTACTCTATGGTAAGAAATAATAAAGTTCATTAGCAAAAGTTGTGATCAACACCTTTGGATTACAAAGGGAACGCCTCAAATTTGAAAATCATCTATCACATACAATAGTAAGAGGAGCTAATGCTTCATGTTCCTCACCGCTTGTAGACCTATACCTTACACCCTTCAGAATTTTATGCATTTCAACCAATGAAAGTACAGTGCCTTTCTCTAAATGAACCCTACAATCATATGTATTTTGAATTGATATGAGCTTCAACTTCCACTTTTCTCATGTAAGAAACTTGAAAGTAATATATATTTGAGAATAAGAAACCTATGCCATTTTAACAATAGCAGCAATATTATTAAAAAGGGTTATTTGTTAATGATTCTCACTTCAATGTCAATTGGCAGGAATTTTCCAAATTAAAACAAGGATAAAGGCTTGGAATAGTTTAGTGTTAACCAAATATGGATTCTAATAACTGAATTAACAGAGGGATTTGGAAGGGGATTCCATCTCCATGTATTTCCTATACTTTGGGTGTGATTTCCTTTAAACACATTAAAACCTCATGAACTATGCAAGATGTTCTACCCAAAGCAACTTCTACTATTATTACACCACTCATGAATCTTCCCAAAATAGTAAACAAACTTGAAGTAAAAATTATTTGCAAAAGAGCAAAGGCTACTTGTGCAATTTGCACACACGCCTTACCGAAGTGGGGGCCCCTCTTTTGCTCCTCCGCTTTGGTGACTTTTGGCCCTTTAATCTTATCGGGATTTAATCGACTTTGAGGTCCTTAGATGTTCATCTTGCTTGTCCAAGTCCTTCTTCCCCGAAGTTGTGCCAATTTAAAAAATCCGTTCTCCAAAGAAACTGTGATTTTCCTCACCGCTGGATTTTTTCTAATCCTATCTAGTTGGAATTTTCCTAATCCTATCTCGCCAGAATTTTCTAGAACTCGCCTTAGCCGAATTTCCTCGAATCCTCGTCTCGCCAGAATTTCCCAAAATCCCGTCTCAGAATTTCCTAGAATCTTGTCTCGCTGGAATTTCCTGCATCCCGTCTAATTGATTTTCCTCGATTCTCGTCCGGGTCCTACCGGCCCATTTTTCCGTGATTTTTCCTTAATCTAATTCTGAGGGGCCCAACTCAAATTTCCTGCACGAAAGTTTTTCCTAAAATAATTATTTATTTATTTATTTATTTATTCCAAAATGATTTTTAAAAATGTTCCGAAAATGAAAAATTTTGAAAAGATTTTGAAAATAAATTTGGATGTGGGCTATTAATGATGATATTTATTTTTCTCGTATTAAATAAATTCAAAAGTGGGACCTACCTAAGAATCTGTGCCAAAACTGCCTATAGCTGGAGGACTTTCTTGAGGACACGTGAATATGATCTTGCTGGAGATTGTAGGCCGACATGGATAATATTCATGCATTTAATGCAAATCTTGTCCTATTTTGAAATTCTCCTAGCCGACCTATTTTGGGGCCAGTTATTATTGTAAAATCTAATTAGGCCGACCTGTTTTGGGGCCAGTTATTATTGTAAAATCTAATTGGGCCGACATATTTGGGGTTCTCTATAAATGGCATTTGTGCCTTATTTATAAGAGAGATTTCGTGAGCTCTGACTAGGCTGAGAATTTTGTTAAGTTAGAAGGCAGAATTGGCAAGTAGTTTTCAGAATTAGTTGTAGGAGATGAGAGACTTGAAATTGTTATGTAATGCTAGAGAATTAATGCAATTGGATTGTTGATTTGGCAAACTTTGTATTTATTTTCAACAGTTTTTATGGTTTCTTGTTCTTGATTCTCAGATATTAGATGTTAGATGTTAGATTTTAGCTCTTTTACAATGATGGTGAAATGTTAATGATGTTGATCGATTTCCGGTCCATACTTTTAGCAATTTGCTGATTGTAGATTGCAGTGTAAAGTTAGTCTGGGCCTCACTTCTGTGCTAAGTTCAACTGTGAATGCTTGTTTACATTGTGCCAGTAGTTGGGTATGTGAATGAATGTTCAAAGTCTGAAAATCTTCATATTTCCCCAGAAGATCGCACCATTTTGTGTAGTTGTAGGTTTGTCCTTGATCAAGCAGAGATCGGTTTTATTGGGGATCTGTCCATTTGCAGCCTTTCATCATTACTGTGATTGATCTTAGAGTTAGAATAAATAGAATCTCTCTAAACCCTTATCTCTTTACTGCTTATTTTAAATTTGGGTCAGCTTTTAGGATTAAAAAGCATCACCATATCGCTTGCATCTGATGAAAATTCACTTCCAGATTATTTATTTTAAGGCCCTTGTGATTACCAAAGATTTTCACATATTATCTGAGTTGTTTATGCATTGTCATAACCCGACATCCTGAGAGACCTTGGGGTGATTTTCAGCAATTTATTGTTGAATATTATCTTTCAAGAGAGATAGAATATCATTTTCTCAGTCTGAAAGTTGTTGCCGGCGAAAACGCCATTTACACTACTTGATGCTTGAGTTTTTAATATTTTGTATACCACAAAGTACAAACTATATCTCTTAATGAAATTAGGGTGATGCCGAGGAAAATCTATTCATGACATATAGTTATCAAAATGCTTGCACTTGAGCAACAGTCTTGGCAATACAAACACATAAAATTATATTCCAGTAACACAAGATATTACATTATAATCACCAGTATTTGAGATGTTAGATTCTCATCAATTGAAAAAAAAGGTGCCAACTTCAATTTCTATAATAAACAAACCATATTGACTATACTTTTATAGAATTCAAGCAATTTTATTTATGAACATGACTTGGTATACAATATTTTTAGCTTTCACCCTATTAATTTACTGTAAGTTTTTGAATTCTCTTCATTCAAATATTTTGGTTCACTACATCTTGATACATCATTGGTGACAAGATTTTTTTATGGATTTCATTAGTCAGGCATGGGCTCCTGAGTACTTGATGGTAAAATCCATGCAAACCAATATAATTTAATTTATTTATGTAAGAGTACCACCAAGCACCATTATTATCCCATTGGATACGCATGGAAACCTTACTCCTTCCTTAATAACTAGAAAGAAGTGCATCTTTGGGATGCTATCTGACATTATAAATGTTTTTCCCATGGTTAAATACAATCATTAGCTAAGTTGTTTTCTAAAACTAAAATGAATACACAGTTAGATAATTTTCTAATACTAACATTATGATGTATAATTTATCCATTCAGTATGGTCATCCTCTAAACAAGACCATTGTTTACATTAAATTTTTTGGGAAGACAACCTTTTAGTCAAAACATTATTTGGGATGACAACCAATCAGTCAGTATAGAGAGAAATGAGGAGCTCATACATAGCAACCATAAGGAATGAGCCTTCAAATCTTATCCTATTCTAGATTGGCAAAGCTTTAAGTGTTTAAAATGTCTTAAATTTTTCTTAAAATTGTTTTTTGGATAACATTTTGGGGTTTTGTATAGGACCTGAGCCTATGTCACAAACAAGAGATACAATGCTTAAATAGCATAGACAAGTCTTGTATCAATATCCCACATAGGGGCGCAACAAGCTTAAGCAAAGCACAAGACCAAGTAGAAGTAAAACATATTAAAAAACATGAACCCGACAAGTAGACTATAACCTACTACTACAGACCACCTTGGAACAACTGTAAACAACACCAAATGTCACCAAATGAACCAAAACACAACAAATCCACCAAGAGATACCGAGTCCATAGCAAAGGTCACCTACAGATGCATAATGTAAAATAATTGAAGTTTGGTTATACCCCAACCACAACAAGAAACTCTAGCACTATGTTGTGTAGTCTTCAACCTATTGAATTCCTAACTATAAATTCCATTCCAAACACTACAATTTCCCTAACCTCCACTGATATTGGTTCCACATACTCCTCCAAATTATCCAATAGAACACTTTTTATAACTTTTGCCCATCTCACAGGGTGAACAAGATTGACTTTCTTTATATGGAGGAGTGTGTGACCAATGACTACCTCCATTAAATGGTGCAGGAGCACCTAGGCAACATCAAGTAACACTAGGCAAATTTGGAAGCCTAGCATGAAATTTTGAAACTTTATTACTTTAAGGTCATGTTGACCATCTTGTTTGTGTTTGAAGTGTTAGAATATGTTAGAAGGAAGGTTGATCAGTAGCTTATGGTAGATTACATTGAGTTGCACAATCTGTTTTCACTAGGAATTACTAGAACTTGGGAAATAAAGCCAAAATGTTGCAATTGTGTAATTTTGGCCTAATAGGGTGGTTATGTCCGACCAAGGGAAGATGTAACCACTTATGAACCTTTAAAATAGGAACCTCGAACTGGATTTGAGGTTGGAAAAGCTTTGTATCATCTGGAGTTTGCAGATTAAAGAGAAAAAAAATGAGTTTCTTGAAAATTTCTGGTTTTTAGTGCTTATTTGTGTGTAAATGGAGGGTTCTAGGCACTAAACAGTGTGTGACACATGTGGTATTTGTTTTCCAAGCTTTTTGTAGTTAGTTGTTAGTTTGTCTTATCAATTTCTAGCTTTGTTCTTTGTTAGTTTTTTATTCTTTCATTGCTGATCAGACCGACAAGCAGTAAATCATGGAGTCTTAGACCTCTGTTTTCCTCTATACCTGGTGTGTAGACTTTGGGAAATGAGGCTAAGCTCCATGCCTATAAATAGGATAGGTCTAGGAGTCTTTAAGAGGTAGGAAACCATGGTGAAAGACTGTTACTAGGCGAGTTTGATAGTGCCCGGCTAGAGCAGTCAAGGAAGACAAAGCACTAAGGTTGCAGGGGTGACCATTCCCTGGTAAACCAAGTTGTGTGGTGGTTGCAGGAGGTCTTATAAATGCTTGGAAAGAAGCAAGAGATCTCACCAATCCATTTGGTGGTTGGGAAAAGCAAACAATTCACTGTGAGGTCAAGAAAAGGCCTAAAAAAGCCCTAATTCCCACAAAAATAGGGTTACGCCTGTGTACGGCCTGTGAAGGCCTATAACCTCAAAAACCTTGGAGAGGTAGGAAAATGAACTAGGGTCTCTTTTGGAAGATTGTGATGTTCTTCAGGAAGGTTGGGAGTTTGAGCCTACTTTCTCGGGTTAGGAGGCCTAATTGGGGCTCAAGGGCTAGTAGCCCTTCTTAAACCCTAGAATAGGGTTTGGAGGAAGCGATGAAGAATTGAAGTCTTGTGAATGATCAGGAACCATAGAGGGATGGTTTTGAAGCTATAGAAGACACCATACACCCCTACAAAAAGTTAGTGAGGTTTGGAGAGTTAGCTAGCCTTTAGGAAGATTAAGGGCTAAGGAGAGAATGAGAGAGAAAGCACCAAGATTGGCTTGGTTGTTTGCATGGTGATGGAAGTGGGGTTGGCCAGGAGAACCAGGGGCACCTAAATGTGTGAAGGGGACTATAGTTCAAGGAGGTGAAGAAGAACACCAAGAAGGTCTTGCAAGCAAGACCTAGAGCAGAATATGAGATTGATTACTCCAACCCCTCTCCCTATCATTAAACCTTTATTGCATGTAACCCACTATGTGCTTGATCAATAGGTATAAATCTTAACAAAATTCTTTGAGGGTCTCCATGAAAAACTTCTCTTTCATGTATACCAATTTGCCTCAAGTTAACTATCACTGCATGTAGTTGGATTGAAGGGCATAAAATGGTACACGATTTTTTGTGTAGGAGACAGATCACATCCACAAACATGGGAGAACTAAGCAAAATTGGAGAAATTGGCTTGGCAAATGAAGGCAGTAGGGTATTTCCAGATTCAAGACTTTTACTTAATGTTGTGGTTAGAAGAAAAAAGAATCATTTATCTACCACCATAGTGAAAAGTTAGCAATTGCATTTGGTTTGTTAAACATGGCCCCTAGTACCACTATTAGAGTTGTTAAGAATCTTTGAGTATGTTCTGATTTTCACACTACATCTAAATTCATCTCCAAGATTGTTGCAAGAGAGCATTTCATGTTTCTATTTTTGAGCAATCTCTAGGTACACTGCTAGTGAAAGGATCATTAATGAAAAAAGAGATTTCATCTTCAGGTAAGCCTCTTTGGTTGTTCATTTTGAATAGATTTTTCCATTTTGGTAAGTATTATGTTCTTGTGGTATTCTTTACTATTTAGTTATTAACATTTGTAAAAGAGCATTACCCTCTTATACTTCATTCCTTCTCTAAAATTCTATCTCATGTTTTGTATATGCATTGACTGTAATATCATTATTTAGTTTAGTAGGAGAAAGATATGTAAATTTTATTCCTTTTACTCTATGTATAGGGCCTTTTTTTGGTTAGTTTAGTATTTTGACCATTTTTATCATGAAGTTTCATTCTAAGCATTGATGAAGAAGAAATTTTCACAATTTAATCTAAAAACTAGAAGCTAACAAGAAATGTAACTGAAGCCATTAACAGTTGCAAGAGAAGAAGCTCCCCAATTGAGAAGGGGGAAGCCATGTGGTGGTGGGGTGTATTTGGAGTAGCAGGGAAAAAGTCCATTGAATGTGAGGTGGGCATGATAGAAAATTCTAGATTGGGCACTTGCATTACATTTTTATCTTGTTTCACCTTCTAGCTTTCTACTCTATCTTTCCATGCAATGCTTCCAACTTGATAGGTATTTGAGTCTTTTGTGGGGTCCACAACCCTCATTTGAACTATTAAAAGCAACATTAAATCTACTTTTAGCAAATTATAGCCCAAAAAAAATGTAAAAGAAAAAATACATCATTAGAAAACTGAAAGATCTACTAAGAATTCATTTAAGTACCAGTTTGAAAAGAATCAACAAAAGGTAGTGGATGCGCACAATTTCCATTGCCATTTCCAATGGGTGGAGCAGTCATTGTACTGTGTTCTGGAGCTACTGCAGGTAATTGAGCTGGAACCTGCCCAGAGTCAATATATGTAGATTTGACTTGCAAGACAGAGATAATGTCAAATATTAATATATTCTCATTCATTATAATTCAGAAGAGAGCTTCCCTACCTATTTTCCACTGGTAAAAGGAGCCTGAGAAAGTTTCTCACTTGAAGAGTCAGATAGGCCAACATCTTCCCCGTGCCCATAGGCCATTTGCCAATGCAACATTGCCTCTGCAATATGTTGTTTCTCATTCCTATTAGAGTGAGTGTGGTTGAACTCATCATCCAAATCATCTACACCCTCTTCTTCATCATCACTAGCCACTCGGGGACTACCTGGAAAGCCAATACAAGAAAAGATTATTGTGAACTTCTAGTTTAATTCCAAAAAGAAATAGAAAGAATATTCTCAAATTGCCAATAAGATTCCTATAAGAAAAATTCCAAATATCTTGTAGTAGAAGATTTAGCTAGTTTTCTAAACAATAAGTCCAAGTTAAATTGTTGTTCTCCTATTCAATTTGCAAAGACTATCTCGTCTTTGGTCCTTTTAGCTAACAATCTTGCAAGGAAAAATGCGATCTTATTGCCTTTTCAATGTATTTACCAATAAACCCTAAACCCTAAAACTGTAGAAATATGGTTAAAAATTTACAAATAATTAGATTCACCTCTAAAACTATAAAAACGCATGATTTGCACGGCGACTGTGCAGTAGAAAAGAACAAAAGCATAAGGAAAAGCTAATAAAAAATAAAAAATTACTCTACTTGTGTCAGATATAGAAAGTTAATAGTAAAAACTAATATCCCACTATTACATGAAATGCCTTCAGCTGTTGTAAGAACTAATGAGGCAGGTCGGAGATTTGCAAGATCAATAAGCTTCTAGAATAGAGGAATTTTTTCATAAATGCATCAATTGAAATGTTTATGAAGCTAATTCCAAATAATCTCAACTTTTCCATATCTACTTATAACTTCACATAACAGAAAAACCTCTCTGGGATTGTCCAAAAATGTCAGTGGGTTCAAGAGGAGAATTGTTTTGCTAAAACTTGGGGATTAAAAAAATGTTTGCAAATGTTATCAAAAGGTTGTACTTGTAACTATGGTATGTATTACTATGTACTGAGCATCAACAAGAAATTACTATTAGTCATTATAAAAAACCCAAAATATGAGCAAGAAATCAGTCACTAGGCAAAATGTGAGCAGAGTTATCAAGTAGCAGAACTTGGAAATACACCAGATTTAATGAGAAAAAAATACCTTTAAAGTCTAAACTAAAAAATGACAGAGTAAAAAGCATAGTACTCCAATAACTCCCATTTATTGTTTCATTAAACATTTCCTAAAGTGGACCACACCAGAAACCCTGCATATTTAATAATTTCAATTTGTTTATTGATATTCATTATTCATTCTAGCTGTGTACTTGGTTGAGAAGCCATTTTATTTTATACTGAAACAATGAACTTTTGAAATCATAAAAAAAAAACAAACAATATAAACATACCAGATAATAGAGAACAATAGTTGCACTGCGACCTCGCACAACTTTACAATGGACATAAGTTGTTTTCCCCATTATCACATGCTCTGGGAAAAAAAGACTAATGAGAAGACAGGCTAGAACTCTAAACTTGCAATAAACGGTAAATTCTTATAGTAAAAGGAAATCACAATAGCAACAAATCATAGACTAGTAAAGAACAATATAATCATAAAAAGGTCAATGCTTACAAGATGTTATATAGAGAGAAAATGTACAGAACACAAAACTCATAATCCAAGTTTTGTTTCAACTTCAACAAATCAAAATGCAAAAAAGAAAACTAAAAATCTAATGCTTCGCAGTTGCCAGTTGTAACATTAAGTTAACATAAATCATTAAGGAATGGCTTCCAACAATTAATAATATTAGAATAGACATATCAACCATAAACACCTATTGTGAATGATCCATGCATAAACAACAGTATTTGGTTTAAATTCCCTCAAAGATTGGCTTAACCCATATATTGAATCTTGAATAGAGGCACATATGCGATGTGTGATGAAGATATAATTAACAATACAAACCTTGACTAGACTTTTCCTTTAGAAAAAATAACCATTAAATTAGGTTTCCATTCACAATACTGTAGTTTCAAGTCAAACATCTAGCCTTCCCATTTTAGGCCTAAAGTATAGGAGTTCACAAACACTTCAAACATGATACCTATAGATCACATCAATTCATAAAAATGGTTTACACTTAGACACCTTAAATATCATTTGCCAACTCAAATATTATTGGCCTATAAAAAAAATTGTACTACTTGATTTGAATGCAATAAATGCCTGAGAATATTGTGGGTGTTTTAGGAAGAAAATTACCCCACAAGAATTTTGTGAAATCCTCCAAAATGCTAGGAACAACTTAGCATCTCAACAGTTGTTTAAAAACAAGCATACTTCTGACCAACAATGAGTTCAATTGCCAAGTTATTGGTTCCAAGGTGAAGATAACATAAACTGATTCTTTTGTTTTTGGCGTAACAACAGCCTTAGAGATCTCAGAGAACTAGGTAAGGAATACCAGTTGTTGACATTATATAAGGTTTGTATATACTATTTGATTTAGGAACAAGAAAACAACCCTTACTACCTAGAACTGCCTGGCATACGAGCATAACAACCAGTAACTACAGAGGTGGATTATGAGGCTGCAAGGAAGCCCTAACAATTCAAATTAAATCACAGAGACTGTTGTGTAATTGGTGTAAGCAAAAATACACAAGATACAGAAAAACCAATTCCCATTTTATGATTCTTTTACCTTGGGTACAACCCCGTACCAGGTATAATGCACCCATCTAGATCCCCGCCATCTAGAAACCAAGAGAGAGAAAAACACAGATTAGACTTCAAGTCATTCATTGAATCACTTCATAGCCACACTTTTATCTCAGCTATAGTGTTTCAAACAAGCATAAAATAGAAGCTCCCAATGAAGTTAGCCTCATTGGTCATTACATTTGTGAATTGAAAAAGATAGCTTGTCCTCCAAACATAAGGAGGACTGCTATTAATTATCTGGTACAATAAAAAAATGAATACTATTTTCCAGTAATCAAATAAAATGGTAACTTCTTTGCAAATGGAATAGAGATATTACTAACCATGAATAAATTCTATAGCTTGACGAATATCATCAAATGATGGAGCAAAAAGATAATCTCTAGTGGGGATTTCTAGGTGCTTGATACCTTCGTCCTGAATAAATAGAGAAATAAAACAGAAAAATAGGAATTGTACTAACAAGCAATTACATAACTGCAAAGCAGATAAATCTTACAATAGAATTTTTATATGTATGAAAATAGACACACCTATAAATATTATTAGATCATAAGAATAATTCTCAAAAACAATGTCTTAATATATTGTTACACATCATTCTTGGAAATTTTTGCAAAAATAGTCAAATTAGAAGTAACTTAAGTAAAAAAATTGCTTATATTTAGATATGTTTCCAATAGGTGAATCTATCTCTTAAGAAATTACTGAAAAGTTGCTGCTTGACCAAAATGATTATAAATTTCCAATCACATCAACATCAAATCCTTTACCTTAGCATATAAAAATTATAATCCACATGACAATCAAACACATAATCTTTTCCATAATCCATATAGTGATGTAGACACGAGAACTATCACATCAGACAAAGTAATGGATTATGTAGTCATGATGTGAAAAGATTTAGAAACAAGACATAAGTAGAAAACATGGGAATAGAAAAGAACTGAATGATGGAAATACAAGGCTGAAAAGAAACAATGCCATTATATGATCAAATTTCATCAGAAATTTCAAAATTTACAATGTAGAGTCTCAAGAGCAAACAAAAGAATTTGTGTAGAGACAGGCAAATAAATGGAAAGAGCTATATTTTATTTTTCTTAAACTTAAGATATTAATAAACTCTGGAAAAGATTTATAGCATGAATGCCCCATGCAGATTCCTTTGACAGAGCCAAGATAGAAGGATATCTTTTACTTGCCTTAGGATATCTTTTATAGCCTGTTGTGTTGCAACTGTGATAGGTTGCTAATGAAATCAAGGAGGTTATTTAAACTGTGACAATATTTTATTTTTAAGTGCTGCAATTGTGATAGATTGTCAACAGAATCAAGGAGATTATTTAAACCTTTAAAATTTCCTATTATATTTAAGTGCTGCAGCTGTGAGAGGTTGGCAATAGAATTGGGGAGGTTATTAAAACCTCTACAACTTTCTAGTAATTTTCAATAGATAATAATATTGATATCTAACGGGGACTTAGAATCTCAATTAATGGCAATGAATAAAAGCAATTTACTATTTATTAATGTAAGGATTGAAGATTGCAAGCTCTAGTGGATGAAACTAGGTGATTACCTAGTAAACCCGAATTAATAAGCTTGACCCACATCAAAACAAAATGAAAACTGAGAACAAATAAACACATTGGATTAAGGGCATCTTTTGGGGTACCTCATATGATTTGGCTCAACCATTTTCCACATGATCTTCAATTTGTCCCTACATAGGATGCATCCCTCTGCTCCTAACTCTTATATTTCCCCTATCTCCATGGTGAGATTTCCTTTACCCCTCCTGTCATATTTCCTACCCCCTCCTCTTGGTACTCTTTAACCCTTCCCCCATTATCTTCTATGCCATTATCTTACCAATCATCCCCCCATCCTGCTTTTAAACCCTTCCTTTTTTTCCTTATACTATGTTGATTTCCTATGTCAACTCTCAAACATGATATGTTGTTCAAGACACTCATGATACACAACCTCTTTTCCAGGATTTTGTGACTTCTATAATCTAGGTGGCATACCACCTAATTCAATGTCACAAAGGGTTTTTTGATTTGTTGCAGAAAGTTAAGGAAAATTGATAATTGCTTGGGTAGGCACATGTGACAGCAGTGAACTTTGTTAAGAAAAAGGAATTACAAGCATGTGAAGGGGGGAAGTGCATGGTGAATTGGCAACATTAAAATTTTCTCTCTAAAGTATCTAACTCCCAGTACTCACTTTCCTCTTGCCCCATTTTTTTCATCATTCTGAATCTGGGATTAATGAATTTCTAACGCACCCACCTGTAGTCTTCAACTTTATTTTCTATAGGCTTACAATACTAAGAGCAATTTTCTCACCTAAGGTGTTGGATGGAAACTAAGGCTTCCTCTACAGGGAAATATAAGCTTGAGAGGAAAAGAGAGGAAAAGTAAATGTTGCGTGTGTACAGGCTTCCTTTGTTGTGTGTGAGAAAAGAGATTAGAAATAGTTAGATGCAAATGTGGATTCAAGTTTTGAATGAATGTGGAAGGACCCTATAGAAGTTGATGATTTAGGGTACCTAGTATAGAAAATTTGATGAAAGAAATGTTGGACACAAGACAATCAATTAGACATAGAAATACCTTCAACATGCCTCAGAGCCTCGCTTGTGCCAACAAGCTATCAAACATGGTTAGTTCCTTTCTACTTCATGAAGATCACAACTTTCTTGAGATGGCAGTGCAATACTTAGGCGGAAAGTTCAGTTATTATAAGCACCTTATCATTAATGGGTTATGTGTAGTAATGCAAGGTAACAAGGAAATCAATGCCAAACTATACATCTCATTTTTCCACTTAAGTCATGGTGTCATTTCCAAGTTACTATGTCCCTTCCTCAAGCAAAGATTATGAAAAACAAGCTGATGAATTTGATGACAAGATAGAGATACTTGACAAAATGGAGTAAAAAGGGGTGTGTCTGTCAATCTAATTCCTTGTGTAGGAATGAATATTAGGGCTAGAGCTACTTTACCTGTTAAAATAAAAATTACGGCCAGGATCCTAATACTGAGCACATTTAGGTTTTAATATTAGGGCATCCTTTACCATTTTTCCGCTTTCCCTACCACTATTGGTTTCGGCTCCTCCAAACTCTTCCTCGCTGGTTTTGACCTTTCACTTCTCCAATTTGGCTAGCTACAGCTGAAAATAAGGTTTTGACCAGGGGTTTAGAGTATGTTTATTAAAATAAAAATGACTGGGCACCCATTATGCAAAAAAAATTTGATTTGGAATATTAATAATATAATATAAATACTAGCAATTGCACCTTGGTGTGCAATGGGTACAACGAAGAGGTGTGGAAGGTCATTTTGAGAAAATTTGGGTCTATTTTTTGCATTCATCAAATGGTAGGGTCTTTATCAAATGATATTGTTTGTGTGAAAAAGGTCTTAATGTATTGTGAAGATTTCAATTTTTGGTTTTGCAAGTTTATATAAATGTTTGAAAGGATATTTTCTTTTTTTGGTACAAATAAGGACCAACAAAAGTAGAAAATTTTGAAACATTCTAGATCATTGAAGAAACCCACAATATTCAAAAAGAAAATGCACTCCATGATGGATGTTAAAGGTGTAGTAAAGCCACCTAGACAATTGCCTTCGAAGGTGGGAACACAAACAAAAACACCAAGTGCAAAGCCAATACAATTCTCTGATCCAAAAAAGGAAATGAGTAAGATATTATTTGGATTTGATAGGCCTATTATTTGGTTCTTTACAACACAGTATGGACAATGCAGTAATGATAAATGGTGTGCAGAGTAATAAGAAAAAGGCTCCTTCGATAATTTCTAGTGAAGTTAGAAATGATGAGCTTCAAAAGTGAATAATGCCATGTCCTACAACTGTGCAGAAACCACTTACTTCAAAGACTCCAATGCAAAAGCCTCGCTATATCAAAGAAAGCTTTCAATGTTTGTAAAGCCAATACCAAGACTTGTAAACAAATTTGAAGCAAGGTCAGTAGTGAGGCCAGTGCCAAAACCTAGACAAGTGTAAAAGTACTAGATAAAATTCACTTGTCCCCTATTTAAAGGTACACAACCAAAACTAACTCACTTCTATTAACTCATGTATAATTTTAGTCTTTGCTATCTTATTTTAGTTAATTTACATACTCAACTCTTATATTAAAAATGTCACCTACATTTAATTCATTTTAGTCATTCAACTCACATTAGATATTTTAAAGGAGATGATTTTTATTTTTGAAAGTGTATTCTTGAAAATGATTTTATGTAAGAAATATATTGTAATATGGGTAAAAAATCATTTTTAAAAAAATTGCATTCATAATTAAACATACTTATTCAAATTATACAACATATTTGTATGACATAGACTATTAAATCTTACAAATTTATATTTTAAAAAATTAATTTAAATTTACAAATTATGGATAACTCCTTTTCCAATAAGTATTAAGTTAGGTAGAATATAAATGGACTAGAAGATCCAATTTGTATATATTAAAATGCTAATATTAAAATTTATAATAAGATTTTAAGAAATCAAAAGTTTTTATCATTACAAATATACATGAAAACAATTCATATATATTTATTCAAATTTACTATGTATATAATTTACTTTCATATTTATTTTTTAATTATTATTTATTTGTATATAAACTTGTTTTACACAAATTAAACAATTACAATTATATTTTAGAAATAGGTATTAATCATTGTACAACGCTTGTTATGTAATAAAAATTAACTTTTTTATGTATTAATCTTGATATTTAAAAAAATAAAAATTAAATAAATATAAATATAATGACAATTTCTTGTACAAAATTTTCCGTATCAAATATAAAATCATTTTAAATATATTTATGTTAAAATCATATTTTTAAAATATTGAAAATCTATTATTTAAATATTTATATATATGTCTTAAAAAAATAAAATTTAACATTAATATATAACTCATAAACCAAAAAATATAGAAAAGAAAATAAAAAATTATTAATAATGAACATAATACTATATATTCATTTGAATATTATAAAATGGCCACTCTAAAATGTTTACACCATTGTAATATTGTAATGTCTCTTCAAGAGAAAATAAAATATTGCAATGAAACTAGCAAAGCAAATGACATTATCTAGCCATATATAGATAAATACAATATTGCTTTAATTAGCTTTTCTTTTATTCTATCAACAATGATAGGATGCACATGTACGAATGGACATCATCTTCATTTACTAAGTGAGACTTTTCATAAAACCTGGTGAATACCGTCCTCACTCTTCCCTTGCTTTAAAAACTGTTCCTCACGAAAGTATTAAATAGCGATGGGGAAAATGATAGAGTGATGGATGATGAAGATTTATTTAACCGTATTGCATCCATTTTTTAGGAGTTTTAACCATTGATAGTAATAATTAGCTTGGCTATTTTCAAAAAAGACACGCCTTTGGTGTAATTATTAATATTATATTATATTATATTATATTATATTATTATATAATATAAATAATATAATATAATTTATAATATAATACAAATATTATATTATAATACAATATAATATAGTATTATATAATATTATATACATGACTTAATAGAATCTATATATAGATTCTATTAAATAGAGGACTTAATATTATATAGATGATAGATAATTTGTGAATCAACTTCGTCCACGAAGAAGGGAGCTATACGTAATAGGTAATGAAACTCTGAATTTCATTGAGATTTTGATCCTGGCTCAGGATGAATGCTGGTGGCATGCTTGACACATGCAAGTCAGATAGGAAGTGGTGTTTCAAGTGGAAAATGGGTGATTAATGTGTAAGAACCTACCCTTGGGAGGGGAACAAGCTTAAGTAGGGGTCCCATGAGAGGGGCTTAAGCTCTGTGGATTATGATCAAATTCAAAATAAAAAATAATAGAGGAGTAATAGTCTTATTTAGTCATTTTTATTTGTCTGATATTAGTCATTTAGTTGTGATTTTACCCGATGACCAAATTAGTCCCTTATAGATGACCAAATTAGTCATTTATTTGCAATATTCTACTAGTGTTAGTCATGTGACTAAATTTTTTAGTCACGTAGTCATTTATTTTC
>VDFB02147950.1:0-16599 GCA_007258455.2 Sequoia sempervirens
GTTGACTCCCCACATGGCCATTGCAGATACAAGAGTGGAGAAAGAGGATGTTAAGAATTATGGTGAGTATATTAAATTCCTTTGTCTAGGCTATGTATTTTCATTATTAAATATTATGTAAAATAGTAGATGTTTTAAATTCCATCCGGAGGTTTTTGAACTTTGAAGTAGTACATTTCTCCCTTTTTGTATTTAGTGACCATGTTAATTGTCTGAAACTAAGCATGCCCACTGCAATGAGATTTACATGGATGGTGATATTGCATTTGCCACCTCATTGCTATTTTCTTATGCACATTTCCTTATTGATTTGTTGGTTGATATGAGCAAAGTTGATACCAAAAGAAAAAATGTATTATGCTTTCCACAAATGATCCAAATTTGTCAATGTTACTGGAGAGGAAATTCAGGCTAACTATTTGTTGGCTAAATTAGCACCTCTGGAGTGCTGATTGTAAACGTTCAGCTATTTCAAATGTTTTGCAACACTTCTTCGCTATTTAAAGAGGAGAAGTCCCTCTCTGCTGGGAGCAATGCGTAAGGAAGGGAAATGTTAACTAAAGTTCCTATCTTTTTATGCTTCAGCGGCAGGACACAAGGGTGCACAAACACAATGCGCCGTAGCTAAGCTTTCCTCTGGTTTCTGCAGATCTCAACTACGACTAACTAGCTTCTATCTATCCAATACCTTCAAGATAAACAGAGCATGAGGGTAAAGGAGCGGGAATGGGTTTGGTTGGATCACCTGAATTCGCTGTCTCCCGAGAATATGACCGAGGCTCTGAACTCTCGGGTACACACCGGGATGAGGTTGGTACAAGCAAACACTCTACACGGTAAACTAGATCTGAGACCTGCCAAGGAGGAGGGACTCCTATCCGAGGTATGGGCTTAGGAAAGAGTTTACTAGAAACAACAAAATCACAATGCCTTTGCCAACGAGCTTGCTAAGGAGGAGGGACTCCTATCCGAAGTATAGCTTGGAAGTCAACACATTAAACAACATCAAACGATAACTGTCAATAACAAATATCCAAGGAGGAGGGACTCCTATCCGAGGAGGGAAATGAGACAACAAGTTATTAGACACAAGACGTAGACATAACTCAAATAAGATGATCAAAACGCAAGCGCCTTCTGATATTCTTCTTCAATGCTTCATCAACGAACTACAAAAGTTGGGAAAGCAAAGGCACAAAATCATGCACAATTACAATCGTCCAACGAACTCTCATCCAAGAGTGAACAAGTATTCGCTTTCAAAGCTGTTGGCAACAATGGCGCAGCAATTTTGAATAGCAAGTAAAAGTTAAACAAATAATGAGCCCAAGGCTCTTATTTATAGAACTCAAAGGAGTGGGCAACCCCAAAATCTCCTTGAGTTAACAATGAGTTCTTGCCAATCAATTAGCAAGATTTATTCCTAAAAAGGGGGAACAAGCAATTAACTGGAAAACTACTTTAGTTAACTGAAAGTACACAAAGAGTCAACTGGAAACTACTTCAGTTGATTGAAAGTAAACTAAAGGTAAACTTTAATGAAAGTATCCCTCCAAAATAGACATCCACATTTAGTGGAGATCTAAGATCTACAAATCATGGAAGCCAATTAGACATCCTTAATCAGTGAGATCTAACAATGCATGATTTTAGGAAAGTGGAGTTAAACTTGGAAAGAAGCATCAAGTTAACTCCAACTACATTTAATATCATCTTGAGTTGACTTGGAAAGAAGCATCAAGTCAAACTCAAGTCTCATAAATGCCACTTGGAGGGTAGGACGTCCTTCCTAGGTGTCTGACACCTCATCATCACTTCCGGTCAACAGCTTCTTGATATGTGTTGACTTCTTTCGTCTCCGGATATTCAATGCTTTGATGACACGACATCTCTTCTTGCGCAAGCTATTGCTCTTGGTAACTTTGGCGGCTTCGTGCTTGGAATGATCTCTTCGCAGCTGGCAAGTCAAGGTGCTTACTACCACGCGGGAGATGGTAATATTGGTCCTTTTGCTGCAAGATCAGTCTTTCTTACTTCTTCGTCCAGAGTAACTGCTGCAGGTCTCCACTGAGCGGGAGATGTATTCTTTTCAAAGATAAAGATCTGCAGACTGTTGGTGATGTCCATTTGCTCTCCAGCAATGTGTGTAAGATCTGGTTGGAGAGTTGCTGGTGCAAGGTCTAGTTGTTCAATTGGAGTCCAAGGACGCCAAATTGTCATTCTCAAGAAGAACTCGTCAGTTGATTGCAACACGGACGTAGCCTCGTATTAACTTCCAAAACCCCTAAAAATAGCTACCCGCCGAGAAGGATTTTGCGGAAAAAATCTGGCACATGGGTTTTGTTCGTGCTTCAATACTGAACAAACCCAGTTCCTCAAAATTTTGATTGCGAAACTTTTTCGAAAAAACCCCCAAAAATAGGGCAGCAAGTATGTCGATTTTCGAAATTTGGCTAGATGGTTCGAAAATTATGCCGATCTACCCAGCTGGATTCGGATCCTCGATGTAGTCTACAATCTTTTGAAAATGTAAGAAAACTAAAGACAAGAAGAGAGGAAGTAGACAGAAGATGGATTGGAAGTTTTTTATCTGATTCTCTGAGAAAATCCGTCTCTGAATCCAACCTCAGATTAGCAATCTTCTTCTGCTTCAGATCTGCAAGAAATATCGAAGAACGGATGAAAACCTTGGCCAGATCTATAAATGGCATCCTTGAGAGCTTGTGGCTGTTCTTGATCATCAACCTGCAACGAAATAATGAAGTAGGACGCCTTCACCTTGATTACATAGACTCAATCCTTAGATCCACAAGTTTGGGGACCTAACTCACGATCAAAAGTGATTTTGGCTTGATCTAAAGTTCAAAAAGGTGATTTCCACTGATCGTGCAGTGTTTTAGCCAAGTTTTGCTCAAAATATCTTGACTTTAGTCAACAACTTGACTTTTGACTTCTTCAAGGCGTCCCTTTTGATTTTTGCAAGTTTTTTATTATTTTCTCTCCTGAACAGCCTCAGTTTGATCCTGAATCTAGCGTTGTCTGTTGATCCTGAGACGTCACGGACACATTCACTGCGGAGCTGGATCCAAACTGGAGAGAAGTGCCTGGGAGACTGTTTGATAAAAAGCTGAGTTTAGGGCTCTAAAAGAATGGGCGCCTTTCCCAAGAAAAGGCGCTTTTGCTTATGCCTTAGTGATTTTTCAATCTTCGTTCTTCAGCTTTTTGAAATGACCTCTCGTGCCTTGATTTGGATTTCTCATTGATCGGAGAGTCAGATGATTTCGCTTGATGTCTCATCAGGTACCCAGCTCTGCTTCGCCAAAAATGGCTGTCTTCAGAAAACCTGGATTTCAGTTTAGGGTTCCTTTATCCAAGGGCGCCCCTCCTTGAAAAGGGCGCTTTTGCCTTTTAGCCTGATTATTTCCATCTGACAAGTTGCCTACTTTGATCCAGATTATCCGTTGACTGCTCTGTCAGGTGTTGATGCTTGCAGTTGCGTTTCCGAGATCTACTTGGGCTGAGAAAGATATCCTGGGAAGCCTTTTGTCATTTATCAGCATCTGGAGGTCAAGAAAGAAGGGCGCCTTTCTTTTGGAAAGGCTCTTTTTCCTTCGAACTTTGCCGTTAACTGTGGTTTCCTGACAATTCCTCAACTGCCTCTTTTTTGCTTTGTCAGCAGTTGCTAGTGATCTATTCATCGGATGATTTGTTTGTTTCACTGTTGAGCCAGCAATCAAACGTCAAGAATGACTGCTTTGGATGATCTTACTGACTGCATTTGACCCTCAAAGATCTTGGGCGCCCCTGCTTGAAAAAGGCTCTTTTCAACATGTGAACTTGTTTCTCCTTCGTAACATTTCCAGAGTTAGTCAAATTTCGAGCTTTTTAATTTCAGGAAAACTCCTCCGTCGAAGATCACCATTTCTTCATGTCTCACGTTCATCGTGTATGGATGTTTGGGAAAATGACTAAGGCATTTGACTGCATAGCCTCCTCTTGGCAGCAAGGCGTGCATTCTCCAGACTTAGTCAATTTTCAGCATTTTTCATTTTGAAAATCCCCTTCATCAAACAACATCATTTTTTCCGCCATGGTTGTGTCGTTGAAGCTTTTGAAGCTTAGCTTTCAGCACCTGGTACTGGCCAATCTGCCATTAATGGCTGCGGAGGTTCTAACTTTGTTCCTGAAAAATAGAAATAGACCCACCAGAGTAAAACCTGTCTTTTGATGATTCTGACTTGACCAATGTGATCGTGAAGCCTTTTAATCCTATCAAAATCATTTTCAATCGTTTCTGGGAAGGTCCTATTTTCGGGGGTTTCCCTGAAAATAGGGGCGAAAAACCCTAATTTTCAAATTTTCAAAATTTTGCACATGTGTTCCTTGACAAAAACCCACCAAGATTCTATGATTGGTTTGACCTAAAACAGACTTTACATGGCATTTTAACAAGATTTAGCACAATTTACACAGAATGCCAAAAAATTTATTTGGGGTACAACACATCCCATGCAACCGACCTCATATTTTTCATATCAAACACAATTCAGCTGCTTTAGCTCTTCTTTCCAGCTCTTCATCTGAATCTTGCATCTTGTCATAGCCCCCAAGTCACATTTGAAATCGGCATCTGTCTTAAGGTCTGCTGTCCAATGTCGCAGGGCCAAATGACAATGAAAATCTCCTTCCAACACCTTTAGACTCACCAAGAATAGCTCCCAAGATTGTTCAATAATATCAATCTCACCCAGCAGCATTCCAACACTCTCAAAAGGTGAGAATATAACAGCTATAAGTCTGATAATGACTAATACCAAGTTGGAGGACTCCCAATGACACGGATCACCACCAAACTAACCCAACAATCTCCAAAGAGCCTCTATCTACCAAGGATGGACAAGGAACAGGTCTGTCATAAGTTTTCAGTCATACCCAGGTCTGTACAACACCCCTTTAGGCATCCAAATCCTCCAAGAAACAACTCCAACAGTCACCAAAGATTTCCCCAAGTGAAATCACCCCCAAACAGCCTTGAAACCACCTTTTATTGGCAGCAGTTGGGAAGGAGAAGTCTCATGCCCAGCTCCAAGCATCTGGTATGAAGGTACAGCTCCACAAATCCCACGCAAAAAAAACCTCAAAACACCTCTAAAAACCCAATACAAATTACCCCAAAAATCTGCGCTTCAAAAAAGAACTTTGAAAATCTTCATATTTGAAACCCCAATCTGCAAACTCTGTGAAGAACAATGGTGATTCCTAAGTAGAACTACACCAAGCCAGCTAGTGATTGTCTTTCACATCTGAAACCAATAATCCAATGAGGTTTTTCGACCTCACAAGATTCAAGAAAAAAACATGCAAGTTCACTCCAGCCACATTTCATTATGTGTAATCACAGTGTATGACAAACTCCTCTGGAATGCTTAAACAAATCTGATTGGATTTCTTGAACCCGCTCTGGTACCATGTTAGTTTTCAGATCAGGTTTAACAGAAAGCAGAAAAGTGCAACACATGAACAATAAACATAGTGATTACCCTGGGAAAACCCTCCTCCTGAGGGAGAAAAACCCAGCAAAATATCTCTTATATACTAGATAAAGAAGTGTAGAAATTCTGCATACAAAATCAGGCCCTAAGCATGGCCGAGTCTCATTCAATGAAGAATGTCACTTCTCCTTGAAGCAAACCTCAAGTGCTGTAGATGATACCACTTCTTACAAAAATTGGATCTGCTGCTGCTAGGAATGAACTACTGTTAGAGGTGTGAATTGCTGCTTATGGAAGATGTGAATTTGAATGAATGATTGTGATGATAGAAATGAGAGGTCTTCACCTCCTTTATATACAATGATAGGCAACCTCTTCTCTAGGTCGCCCCCCTTAGGAAATAAAAAATAAAAAATATTATTTTAGTCAAGAAGGCCGACCTGCCTTAGACAAAGATATATTAAGGAGAAAAATATCTCCTGCAGCAGCTACAACACTAACATCTTTATTCCTATTGTTCACCATTTTTGTAGATTTTCTTCAAAGTTAGCATGCTCAAAGCACATGAATTTCATTTTGAAAGGGAATCCGTTAGGTTTTGGTTCTTTAACAGTTTCTTGCCAAATTGGCGAATGACCAGAATTGGCATAAGCAAGGACATTGGAGTAAAATGTGACTATACTAAAACCTGCTTTGAGTTGGTTAAGAAACTATCCAAATAGACTCGGACGCATGCTGTGTCAAGCCTCCTATAGCTCCAAGTGAACCAACCCTATTTTAGTTTTATGACAACAAAAGCTTTATTTGAACCAAAAGCTCCAAATCCTTTGGAACTAGAGGATGACATATTGCACCCTCAGATTTCTCCTCTTAGAAGAGGGTTGCATTAAAATCGCATCCTACAATTCATGCCTCATTTAGGTCCTGCCTTATAAAAGCGCTCAAATTTTCCCATAGTTATGCCTTGCCTCTCTTTGAAGAAGGGCTACAAACATTAGAGAGAATCGCCTTAGCATTCTCCTGCATGCCTACTAACATCACATGAAAGGTTTGTTGAGTACAAGTCAAAACTGACCCTTTCTAACACAATTCATCCCATAGCACTGCTAGACCCCTCCATTGCACCTACTATGGCCATTGCTTATCCTTTCACTCATGTGCAATAACTGTTTGTAGAGTTTATCCATGGTTCTTATCTGGATTTAGTTTGTTGAATGAGCAAAATGCCCAAGACATTTTCCTCATCGAACCACTAATTGCTTTACTAAGCAATGCTTGTTAGTTGCATTCAAGCTCTTGATAGGAATTCTTGCGTAGGTGGCCAACTCCTTGCAGCTTGTGGAAGTCGAATAGTAAAGATAGGAACCCAAATAATCACTGATTCCCATCATCACACTCTATCTACAGAACACTTTGGGGCAACTTGTATAAGTGAATCCACAATGGTGCATTCTTCAAAAGTTATATTTGCAGATCAAAGCTTAGAGATAGACTTGCAAGAAGATGGTTGAACTACCCATAAATGATAGGCCCCCTTCAAGAACTTTTTCCCTATCTTCCTTGACTAGAAGGTGATATGTATGAAACCTAGTAAAATAATTAATGATCAGTCGAGGGTAGTTTGACTATTGTTGTCCAACTCAATATTTGACTTGATCCATTGATGATCATATACCAATCAATTTGGCAATGATCACTTTCCTTTTGAATTCCTTGATCGAAGGACCTAACAACCTATTTGGAATGAAGATGTTTGGGGTATCTTTAGAAACATTGATTTTCACATTCTATTTTGAAACTTGATGCAAAATCTCCTTCTCAAATGAAATCTTCTCTTCCTCCAAAGTTTATCTGCCACTTCAATTAATTTTCCCAACTCCTTGATTTTTTCTGGGGCACCATCTAGTTTGAAAGAAGATTGTTTTGCTGCCCCTTCCACATCACCACATCTGCTAAGTGATTGTTTGTGCTTTGGCGTCTGCTGCCCTTGCCTGCACCCTCCTAACTGCCTTGACTTTGCCACCCAAAACCCTCGGTTTTGATCCTTACTCACTTTGAAATTGCTATTCTTAGTCTCCTGCCTTGTACTCCTTTTGCTGCTGCTTAGCTTTTTTTCACTTTCTGCCATCCCTGTTCAAATATATATGATTTAAATTAAGAATAAAATAATTATACAATGGTTCCGTGACTTAAAAAAATATAAAATGTTTAGAATAAAAAGCTAGCATTTTAAAGTTAAGAAGTAAATGTCCACAGTAATAAAGATCAGTTATGTTAATATTTAACAATCATTGTCATGACATAAACAGATAAAGTTTAAACCATAGTTACTATTTTAAAATATGATACAATAGTACTTAGAAGTAGCTACATATGCGTGTGTGAATGCACATTGATGTTAATGATATATCCAGGCCATATGGTTAATTAGTGTTGGGATTAGGTGCCATACACTTTGCAATTTCAGATATTCTTATTGTAATTTGTATCAATTTGTATTTGACAAGTTGCAAGAAGCACTTAATGTTATGGAAGTCAAATGCAACTTTCAATCAATTGATGAACTTTAGTACATGTAGACATCAATCTATTTTTATTTTTTCTCTTCTTACTAGTACCTCTTTGGGTATCTATTAGAAAATTTTGGCTAGAAAAAACTACATTACATGTCTATTAGTGTACTTATTTAATTCTTTTAGCTCTTGGCAACCTGATATTAGCTCTGTTATTGTGAAACATTTATGCTTGTTATACCTTTACATGTTCCCCAAAAAAACTGTAAAAGACTGTGGGACTTGGTTCATCATTTACGATCTTCTGACTTTATACTTTGAGTTTTGATATTGATAAAACATTCTCCTCTTGCTGGAGGCAAGGGTAGTTTTTAAGGTCTCTCTCTTTCTGTAAAAGCATAGCAAATTTCATTGAACCTAGAAAAAATATTTTAAAATTCAAAGGTGGGTTTTTAATTAAAATGCTGATGTGAAATATAATTATCTATTGGTAGGCTCCATTTAATTATACAACCTGCTTTCAATTTATTGATTAGTTTAGAATTTGGTTGTCTTTGCTATAAAAGCTGTTGGAGAACCTTCCTATATGAGTTATTGGGATGCATTGTTGCAGATGAACTCTTTGGATTCTCTACTCAAGGTCTGCCACCTAGTTGACACAAGCGAAGTGTTTCTTTTGTCTGCTTATGAAGCTCAACGATTTGATACAAGCATTCTGTCTGGTCATACCATTGCAGACCTTGGTTGTGAGCCCATTTTGCACATGAGGCAGTTTCAGGTGAATCCCGAATGACCTATTACATGGCATGTCCATTGATGTTATTGTTTCCAATTTTGCATTATTCGTGATAGTCCATGCTAGAGACATTTGTTTTCCATTATCTTGTATTTGATTGGAGCAATTGGATTTTTTGCAGTCAAGCAGAAGGCTGCCGGATAAACTTGTACATCAAGTACTCAAAAGAAACTGTGAGTGAAGGGATTGCCTGTTGGCAGTTTCTAGGCAGATTCATTTTTGACATGCTGCTTTATTTCCGGCCATTTTTCTTTTGAAGTTTCAACCTTGTCTCTATGGTTGAAATGCATCTCTAGAAGAGGTTCTTTCATAATAAAAACCGAGTTCTTATGGTTCTGAAGGGTAATTCAAGTTATCCTGGCTGCAGTAACTGAATACAAATCACTTTTACTGCATTGAAGAAAATAATGGAGCTCTGAAATACATGGGCCTCATGGGTGCCCATTTGCATTTTTCAATATACTCCATCAATGTAAAAGGGTTTAGGAAAATACATGGGACTTGGAAATTTTTGTTCTTCAATAACTTGGTCATTACAATGTATATCATATTTTTGACTAAATATCATGTGGAGGGAAAGTTGGAGTTCCGAGATGTCATTGACAAATTTGGAGTTACAATACTGATATGATCTATTATTAAGAATAGATAGATGTGAAAAATTGAAAAATGTGAGGTGGGTCGTGATACTTCAGTGCAACTTGAATTTTTTAATTGAGAACCATTTGAAATTACTGTTCAAGTTCTTAAGTTGGCATTTGATTTTCATATTATAAGTGTAGTTAAGGGAGGCGTATCTTTCAATTCGGGGAAATTTAGATACAATTATTTCACTTTCTTATTTAATAGTTGGTCCAATGATCTATTTCTTGTTTTATTGTGCATTGAACTTTGGTTTATTAAATTGTCACGACTCAGAACAGATTGAGAGGCAAGTTGACGTATGGTTTAATGTTTCTCTGATCGATATTCCTTATGCCAGTTATAAAAGATTGGTATTTCTTTTCCTATCTTAGGTTTGCATATAGATAATATCTATGTAATTTCTGAGAAAATATATTTCCCAGCTGAATTTTGCAGCGACCATGGCATTTAAGATTGGATTACTTGTCAAATATACATTTTAAAAGTTATTTTTGCATTGTAGCCTTTGGGACCATGCGCACACACACATCCATGCCTAGTCGGATGGACGTGTACATGCACATGTGCACACTTTTGCTCACACAAATGTTAAAAACATGTTTACAATGAAAAAGCTAGCATTTTAAAGTTGACATTATAACATAACACCCCATCCCCCATGCCACTCTCCTGACAAAAGGCACCGACGAAAATACTTGACGGACCACGCCGACGAGCATTTAGGTGCTTGCCGTTTGGAGTGCCGCCACTTGTCCCGTCATCAGGAAAATGTGGCAGCGTCGACGGGTTTTCATAATCATAATTTGGAATGGACAAAAAGCCCAAAACATCGCCATTTTCGACATTCACATTTTGGTAGTTGCTAGAGAGTGCAAAAGGGAGTTGTAGGTGTTCAGAGGCAGCGACCACTCTCTCTACCAAAACACATTTGATAGGCAGGAGCAGCTAGCTAGTAGGTATGTATATTTGCCAGAAATATATGCCATTTTGCCATTCTGCCTAGGAACTGTGAAGAATTGAATGACTATTCGTTGCGAAGATGGGTTTTCATTGATGGGAAAACAAAGGGTTTTCTTTGCGAAAAGGGGTTTTCATTTGAAATGTAGAGTTGTTTACGTGTTTTTGTGTTGAGAGTTTTTAAATTTTACCATTTTAATGTTCTCACAACACAAAACTTTAACCGACAACCCATTGCAGAAATGAGTGAAATAACTGAATAATGTTTAGAGAAACCAGAAACCATGCAAAATATATAACCAAGTTGGAAAACATAATGTGGGTTCAGCAATGAAATGATATATTTTTTAAAATCACATAAAGCCCATAATGTTGTCATTATCGACATTCTCATTTTGAAGGTTGGTGGCGAGTTGGGAAGGGAGTTGTAGGGGTTCAAAGGCCGAAGCAAAGTGACCATTCTCCCTACCAAAACACATGTGATAGGTGCGGGTAGCTAGCTAGTAGGTATGTATATCTGCCAAAAATATAGGCCATTTTCCCATTTTTCCTAGGGACTGTGAAGAATTGAACTACTATTCATTGCGAAGATGGGATTTCGTTGACGGGAAAACAAGGGTATTGTAGAGGGTTTTACAACATTGTGTGGGTTGGAGGTTTCATAAATTATTTACTCACTTCCCACTGTGTTTTCCAACTTGCAATCATACTGTGCATGTATATTTGGATCATATTAAGAAATTGAAACACAATTTTTACTTTGCGTAAAACTTGTTATAAATTTTGAAGCTTCCTTTCATTACATTTGTAGTGTCTAAATAACAAAAACTTTTCAAGACATTCACATTGTTCTATAAAATTCTAGGTTGGAAAACATTGGATGTTATAAAACTTGTAACCCACATACTATTCTAAAACCCTTTATAAGTAACAACCCAATTGCTAAGTTACCCCTCACCTCAATTTGGTATGATTTTTGGTTGTCTTTAGAACCTTTTGTGAATTAGATGGTAAGAATGTAATGCAATTGGAAAACACTAGGTATTATGAAACCTGCAACCCACATAGTGTTGTAAAACCTTGTAGATGTAACAACCCAATTGGTTAGTCACCACATGCACCTAAATGTACGTTAGCGTGGCTTGTCAAGTCTTTCTGTCGGTGCATTTTGTTGGGAGAGTGGCATGGGGGATGGGTGTTATGTTATAATTTCTATGCATAGGTGCGTTTTGAACATACTGAATGAAATAAATGAAAAACCACATTGTGTTTTCCAACCTGCAATTATATTTTGCATTTATTTATAAATCATATGAGGAAATTGAAATGCAACTCTTAGTGTAAGTGAGACTTGCTTTAAATTGTGAATGTGAATGAACTTCACTACATTCTTACTATCTACAAAACTAAAGGTTTTCATTAGACTCATGTTGTCTACATATAATTTTGCCAAACTAATAACTTGTAATTTTCTTGTGGCACACTGCACCAAAGTTGTCTTGTCCATCAAAACCTATTCAAGAACTTCTCTAACATTATTATCCTTTTCAAAGAGAGTACAAAAGTAATTTGAATAATCTTGCTCTTGAAGCAAAATGTTTAATGCATTTCGAATCAGTGTTCACCAAACTTGGGCTAAATCCTCTTTTATCTCTTTCAATTGAAATGAGGAAAGCAGAGTTAGCCAAGGTGTGGTGATAATTGAGTGGAATGCATTAAAAGTTGCTTCAAGAGCAAGAATATTCAAATTACTAGGTACTCTTTCTGAAAAGGATAATAAGTTAGGGAAGTTAGAGACAAAGTTCGATGGACAAGACAATTTTTGGTGTAATGTCATAGGATAATTACAGGTTATTAGTCTGGCAAGTGACACTTATGAAGCTTAAAAAATAATAGATAAAGCGGTTATTATAGTTCATAATGGAAAATATACTATTGTGTTGTAGAAGTTGTTCATGATAGAATTTACTTGTTCAACTCCACCCATAGTAGCATCTCTCACTTTCTTTGCCTGTACAAATTCTTGTGCAATACAAAACCTCTTCAGATTGTCCAGTTGTGCATTGCCATTTTCCCTTTGCATATACTGCACATGCACCCTGCTTGACTTCTCAAGAGCATGGAGGATGTTTTCAATCAATACATTATCTATCTCACTCACTCTGCTCTGCTTCTTTTCAAGTGTTTTTAGAGAAGATTCCTTTTTCATTCCATGCATTCTAGTACTTACTGCCTCCATTTTGCATTACCATTTTCCCATTTCATATTGTGCACATGCTCCTTCGTCAACTTCTCAAGAGCAGGAATAGTCTCTCCAGTCAATACATTATCTATCTCATTCACTTTGGTTTGCTTCTTTTCAAGTGTTTTTAGAGAAGATTCCTTTTCCATTACATACTTTCTACTACCTGCTGCTCGAGTTTTGCGTTGCCATTTGCCCATTGCGCATACTGCACACACACCTTTCTCAACTTCTCAACAACATGGAGAATCTCTTCACTCAATACATTATCTTTTATCTATCTCATTCAATGTGGTTTGCATGAAATTTGAAGGGGATCTTCATTACATTCTTACTGTGTACTAAAGAAAAATTCTTCATTACGTTCATATTGTCTATATGTAACTGCATGTTGGAAAACATTGGGTGTCTAATCAAATTGAGCTGAGTGGTGACAAACCAATTGGGTTCTTACTGTGTTAATCATAAAAGGTTTTGATTACTTTCATATTGTTTTGTAAAATTCCATGTTGGAAAACACTTGGTGTTATAAAACTGATAACCCACATACTGTTCTAAAACCCTTTACGAGTGACAACTCAATTGCTTAGTCACCCCTCACCTCAATTTGGTATGTTTTGTGTATTCCCCACTTGCAACTCCTCCCTGTGCTCTTCACCCTTTAGGTTCAAGCATGCAAAATGAAATAACTCATAACAAAAAGTGTTTTCCAACCTACAATTATTTTGTGCATTATCATATTTAAACACATGTTCTCAAAAAACAATACTTATTACAATTTGCAATGAATGCCTTAAGTCAGCTTGCAATCCCTGTGGGTGCACAAAATCTAGAGAAAGGGATACCTTCTCGTGCAAGTCACTAGGCTGATAAATTTTATGGTGAAACTCCTACCCGCAACAGGGGAAATTCAATTTGACAGCGCTGCTATCTCCTCACTTTTGTTGTCATAATGTTTCCCCCTGTCAATCAGTTTCGTCACTTTTACCCCTCATCTTGGAAGGCCTTGCACTATGCTGTCCCATCATGCTATGTATGTTTTTATGCTTTTTTTGTGTGTTACATGCCTATGGGAGATGTGTTTTATTGGGAGATTATCTGCTATTTTTTGGTCAATCAAGGTGATCACCAAGGTTTTCATTGACTTCTTAACCTTTATTCTTGCATAATTGATGCACACTGTGATTTGCAACCAATGTGTCTTGCAATAATCTGTATTTTTTTAGTTGTCTATACAAGTAATGATATAAACAAAAGTTTGACAGTGGTATGTGGTATCTTTCTTGTCTATCTTCTCTGCCATTATTGATTATGCAAATTATTGCCTCTTTCATATGCCAAGAGAGATGAGTTTTTCATATATCCGAATGAATGTTCAGTGCTTCACAGTTCCAATAGAATGGAAAAATGACAGATATAATTGTTGATATATATTACTAGTGTTAGCGATAGGTTAAATTGGAAATTAAATTCCCATTGTACAGTTTAATATGTTTGTTTATTGTCTGTACAAGTTGGCATGTTGCATTCAACACAACATATAATCCAATATTGGTGAAGTTTGGGATAAGATGAATTCTTTGTAGCACCAAATGTCTTTAATTTTCCAATTTAATCTATCGCTAACACTTGTCTTTCTTCCAGGTGGTTGATATAGGTGAGGAAACAAAATTGAATAAAACAAGGGCAGGTGGATTGAGAAGGATGCTTCAAGAGACGTGAAGCTTCTGCATTAAATACAAGTGATTCTAGCTGTCATAGTTTGAATTGCAAGTCTATTGTACAATTAAATTTCCAAAATTTATTTTGCATTTAGAATTTTTGATTTATTTATAGATGAGATGCTTAGTGTGGGGAATACAAACAATTTGCAGTTTAATTTAAATAAAATAAATGTTACATTATTGTGTGCATATTATATCCTAAAATTTTATGTGAATCATGTTTCCTCCTTGAAGTGTGAGTGTTACACCGGAAATGCTTAAAGCATCATTGAAGGGTGATACTGCATCCTTTTAATTATCCTCATAATTGATTTGTGTTAATTTTAGGATGATTTCTCCAACACTACATCGGTATGATTTATCTCCCAAAATAGAATAGGAACCTTTGGATCCTTGGTAATTAGATCAGATATATTTGCAAAAGAAAATAATATTTATCATTTTACATTAGAGTATTTCTCCATTTAAATCATGTACCTTTGTTTTGTTGTGAAGCATCATTGCATAGTTGGGTTTCATAAGGTTGTGATTAAGGAACATTGTTATTGTAATTGTTTTTACTTATTATAATATACCATACAAACTACAAAGGCAAGGCCAAAATAACACACAAATGGCCATTAGGCTTCCCAAATTTTGTAATGGAATTGTTGTTCTATAAACACAATGCAAAAGTTCCGTAAACACAATGGGTTTTGCAATGTAGAGGCCTCTTTACAAATATGAGTATTCCTTGTTGCTCATTTGGAGCTTTAGAAACACAATGTGTTGTCAATTGTGTAGACACTTATGCCATGATGGATGCAGCTAATCTCCTGACAAAATGCACCTATGTACATACAAAAATGCATAAAACCATACATAAAAACATATATAGAAACATACATAACATGATGAGATGATGTAGTGTGGGGCCCACCAAATGGGGGATAAAAGTGACGAAACTGACAGATGGGGGCAAACATTATGGTGATAGAAGTGAGGAGATAATAGCACCATCATGTCGGTTTTCTCGCCTTTTTCTAGACGATAAAATTGGGTCTCATGGCTTGCATGAGAAACTATTATTTTTAGAGCTTTTTTTGTCCCGACAATTGGAGGCGAACTAACATTTGCATTTTCCATTTCAAGAAAGGCGGAAAACACTCTGCATGTTTAGTCTGCATGTTGAAAGCTGAAGGTTGGGGCACACGTGGAGGAGTTGGAGGAGAAAACCGACCAAATCGAGGTGAGGGGTACTAACCAATTGGGTAGCAGAGGGTTTTACAACACTGTGTGGGTTGCTTGTTTCTTAACACCTAGGGTTTTCCAACATGATTTTTTACAAAAAATGAAGTGCCTACTATGAAGTACACTATGTATTAATAGTTGATAGAGTCTGCATTTAATGAGACATTTGCTATTTGATAAAATAGAACCCCATCTATATGTTTGTATATCTGCATTTCAAGACAAAGCTTGGGTATAAGTAAAGGCAGGCTTCAAAACACATTGTGTTTCCCAACTTGTACTACACAACGCTCACCACTATCAACAAGTTTATTCATTATTGCCAATAATGGTAGGAAATTGGTGTTCTTGCTATTTGTAATGCACACCTACATATACAGGCTTAAGAACCACAAGGGCTTGGGTATGTTATGATGTGGAGGTTGACAAATGCAATGTGTTATGAAGCATGCAATTTTTTATATCAAATAGGTTGTGCAGGTTTAAATATCTATCCTGAAGCTTGGTCCATGCCATTAAGTGTAGTTGAAAAACGACATCATGTTTTCAAACCTTGTATCTATGTGAGGACATTCAAAGTTGAACATGTAACAACCAAATTGGTTAGTTAGACATGAGCTCAATTTGGACAATTTTCCTCATTTGTGATAGTTCTGGACTGAACATTAAAACTATAAAATTACAAAACCATCCACAGAAAAGCACATAATGAACTCTGCATATTAAATGAAAACCCCTTTTTACAAGGAAAAGCCTTGGAAACCTATTGTTGGCCGGGTCCTAATGGCCGCAACAATGTACTTACGAGGAGTCTTTAACTGTCTGTTTCTCTGAAAGAGAAAAGACAATGCATGGATGTCCTAGCTCTCAAGGTCTATGTAGTTGGTTCTCAACTGTGTTGATGTCACTCAGTGATTGATGTGAACTATAATGTTCAAGGGGCTTGCTGGTGTTGGGGCTTCTGGATTTCCCTAGGATCAAGCATGAAATCAAACCTATT
>VDFB02147951.1:0-23631 GCA_007258455.2 Sequoia sempervirens
TTTCCTAAAACTAACCAAGATTATACGGAATTGAATGGTTGCGGAGATTTCTAAAATCTAACTTCTAATCTAAATGCAAATGGATATTACGCTCAACCTAAATGAATTTCGACAAACATTGTTTAGCCTCCTATTGGACAGCGTCAACAAGGTAAGTGCAATCTTCAAAGGGTGAAAATGATGTTCAAATCACGATTCAATAGAGGAACTACCATCACAACGATGCATAACCACCTATGAACCTTGATTGAAGTTAAGTACTGAAAGTCCAGTTGACCACACAAGACGGACTTACCATCAGCAAGAACTTTAGTGGTATGGATAAAAGAAATTCACTTATATCAAGCATAAACATCCATATCTAACTACAAGCATGAAATTAAGTTCCTAATTGGAGTCAAAGGGAATAAGAAACCTCACGAACTATTCCAAACAAAGTTGAAATTCACCATCAATGAAAAGCTTTATTAAGAATAATCTTTTGTGACAATCTCTTACAAAATTCTCTAAGGGAGAATTCCCCTTCTTCAACAATGCAAATGAAAAACTACTCTAACTTAAAAGCTTCTACTCTCTATTCTGCTTCAACAATTGCTCTCTATTCTCTGATTCTATGACTACTAGAGTACAAATGAGGGGGACTCCCCCTTATATAGCTGGCCTGTTTGAATCGACGGTCCAGATCAAATTACAACGGAGGGCTCAGATTGAGCCACCTCAGCCCTAGACAAGTTTGCCCTAAAAACCGACAGAAGGTGGAGGAGTGGCATCATAAATGCTCCTAAAAATAGCAGATTCCTCCTTTGACCAGTATGAGCAATTAATGCCCACTAACCTTCTAGAAGATTCTCGTCCATGACCCGGATTCCTTTGCTCTTCTCTCTGACCGCGTACGCTATGAATCTTGCCAACACTGCGTCGACCTCTTCTTCTGAAATTGATGGAGTGAGATTCAACTGATATTCCAAGATGGACACCATCTGCTCATGCTTCTCGCACGATTTTCCCCAAGTCTCGATGGAATCCTGCGTGCTCTGAATGATTGTTGAAAACGTGGAGATGTTTTCAAAATCCAACTGGGAAAATGTTCTCATCTCAGAGAAGAATGGCTGCAATCTTGCCCTTAATCCTTCTGCATCTACCTCCTCATGTGCGAGCCTTTTTGCAAATACCGACTCCAAAGTGTTGAGAATACTCTCACGAATATTCCTCATGGCCTTTCTGATCCTGGAAGACTCTATTGCTGCAGTATCAAAGAAACCCTTCCCTGTGAATGCTGCTGAATGCCATCCACGGAAGTCATATCTGTCACCAGCCTGAATTACCCCTTCATTCACCAGAGTTTGCGTGGGAACACGCATCAAAACAGCCAGGCGTGGGATAGTATTGTCTTGGAAGATGTGGGTATCTCCCCAAGCCTGCTCAACATCATCTAATCGTGAAAGGATACCGGAAGCATTCTGGAATGCCGAGGCGAGATCTGCCATGAATTTTTCTGCCTCAATGCGGACACCATTCACCCACTTATCTCCTTCTCGCACAGCCCTCTTCACTTCTTCCAAGCCGCTGATCGGCTCACGTGGCACCTCTGGTGGAAGCTCTGCTGCTGGATTACTTTGAGCAACAGGATGTGCGAGATTTTGCACGTATTCAACCAACGCTCTGTGCTCTTTCTTCAACCTTTTATACTTTCCTTCTTTCTTTACCAGCCTATCTTTTAATGCCTGAAACGAAGTTTCAGCCTCTTCCACCACCTGCGCTCCTGAAGGGCGTCCCAACTCAACAGTGGTGATTGTGTATTTCTCTGGCATCGCATCACTCAAGTCGTGATCTTCTCTTGGGGCAGCGATGTGAAGGCTACGGGAACCTGCCTCGTTAGTTTCTATCCTTGTATATTTTCTCGCCCTCTTCCGCTTCGGCGACTTGCTTGTCCTATTCAAGAGTGCTTCCATTTCAATTGCTAGGCTGGCGTCATCATCTTGGTCCCTTCGGATTGCCTGTGTAAGCCAATTTCGTTGAATATCATAAACAATCAGAGGCTGCTCCTCAGTGGCTTCCACTTCCCGAACTTCTTCCCGAGGGGTGTTTGGTGGAGGCTCGATTATCTCGACCTCTTGATCACTTCCTTCATGTGCCCCAGCATCTTCCTCTCCGAAGGAATAATCGAAGTGGGTGTCCATGTCCGTGTCTTCCCCTTCATCCCGCTTACTAGCAGCTTCAGGATCATTCACACTCTGAGTATCCACCTCTCTTGGCATCGGCTGGTTAATTTCTCCATCCTCTAGCTCTTCATTCCCTTTTGCTCTCTGACTAGCAAATAATGACACTTCACGTACACTGGAAGCATGAGACACCAACTGAGTTGAGGACGTGTCGTCTGATCCTTGAGGTTCTGGCTGAACGGGCTCTCTTCTTTTTGGTTCCGGACCTCGTGTGAGCTGCTTCTTCCTTTTTGCTACCACCGGTGGCCTTCCATCACCCATGAGGTCATATGTGAGAGCGACTGACCTCCTCCTTAATCTGTTGACACGCTCATCCACCCAAGCTCTAGTGAATGTCATGACTGGGATAGACAAGGTGTCTAGATCCACAATCTCCGGCTCGGCCCAATCTATAGGTGGTATAGGTGTGTTTTTCACCGCTTCAAAATCCGGATGGGTGACCCTAGTATCCTCCTCCAGTTGATCCGGCACCTTAATCACCTCACACTCCCTGATTAGCTTTAGAGGCAGCCTTGAAAACGTCCTTTTTCTGATTTCATCCTCGCTTCCAGCATTTGCCCAAAAGTCCTCCAGGTGAGCCTTGTGTTTGTATTCTTCTCCTTGTACCGTTCCTATCATTCCCTTGGGGTCAAAATTCTGTCGGCTCGTGTGAAGAGTCAGCTTGTAGAACTTTAGCTCACCCTCGGCCTCCTTGGCTGCTTGTAAAGTCGGGCATTCCTCGAGTGAATTTCCCAACACAATGGGAAAATGAAGACCTCCCTTCTTCTTTCGCCTTATAATCTTGTCGTAGGCCACCAATTGCCTAGACAACTCAAGTAGGATCATCCTGTTAGTGGGGTACCTCGGTAGCTTGTACACATACGAATCGTACCCTGGCAACCTCAAGTAGGTAAATTTTGGGAATTGGATGAACCAACACCCGTATTCTTCGATCAACGCCTGTGCCTCCTCGGAGATCCTCTGCTGTAGCCTTTGCTGAAGTGTTATCGTGATGTACATAGTAAAGGCATCATTCACTCTTTGAAAGTCACCAGTGTGAGTGAGATGTAATTGTCTGCACGACTGGTGGATCTTAAACTGATTGTAGCCGCAGCCAATTGGCTCTTGGTACGCCAATCCCCTGTACTTGGTCATTTGAGCCAACATATAGATGACGTATGAGCTCATATAAAATGTTTTTGTTCTTCTGAGGTTCCGGAACTGCTCATCGATGTTGTCACTTATCATCTTCGCCCAGTTCACTTGCTCGTCCCCTTCGAGCACCACACTGATGTAAAAGAACATCCATGGCTCGAATATGAAAGACTGCGGGCTACCATTGATTCTGCTGAGCAACATAATGATGTCGCAATACTCTTGCTTCAGCTCCTCTGATATTATTTGCTTCGGTAGCCTAGCAGCCGGCGGCTTTGGCTTGCGCATCCATGTGGTGTTTATTCTCTTCATGCACTTCTCGAAGGTTGTGGCGTACATCTTATCCGCCTTGGCCTTGGACTTATACATCATGTTGTCTGTAGCGAGGATTCCAAATGCCTCGCCAATCGCATCTGGAGTGAGATTAGCCATGATCAAACCACCAGGAGAGGTGATAGTTCGATCCTCAGAATTATAGAAGTTGGCGCACTCAAGAATCAACTCGGGACACCGAACTGCTGGTTGGAAGCCTGCTGCATTGTACAACCCCCTCTTCACAATATTCTGTGATGCCTCTGTTGGAAGGTTGCCACCTTGCCCATACATTCGGCGTATGAACGTCTCGAGGTTGAAGGACCCGAGGTTGGTGTCCGTCAAATTGCCATACTTCGAGATGATCTTTGACTCTGGGATGAAGGACTTCTTTAGGCCCTTGATAATTGCCTGCCTGGAGGCGTTAGCCTCGTTGTTTGCAGCCTTAGTTCCAGCCTTGCTAGTTCCAGCAGCGTCAGCCATCTGCAAAACAAAAGCGAATATTACTCCATCAACTTTTTAAAACAATAGTCACGTGAGGCGGCTGGCGGTTGGAGTTGGCTGCAAAATAAATACACGTTAGTAGCGCTAGCATCCAACTTTGACTTCTCAAGATTAAAACTTCAATCTCCAGCAACTCGCAGCCGGAATAAATAACTTAACTCCTCACGAGAAATTAACTCTATCAATTTCAACTTCGAAAAAGCGTGTTAAGTATCAGCAATATTTAAAATCAGCAATTTCGAATTAAAATCAGCAAGCCATCGAATTATAAACTACCAAGTCAGAAATCAATTCTTCGACAGTTATACATCAGCAACTTCGAAGAAAATACATTCGAGAGTTTTTTAAACGTGCAAGTTTAAAATCAGCAAGCTTCGATAAATTAAAATCAGCTTTTCGAAGTTATAAAACAGCAACTTCGAAAAAGTAATCGAAAACCAACACTTCGAAATTATAAAACAGCAACTTCGAAGGCATTACAAATTAAATCCAATTCGATTCTAACACTTAGCAATTTCAGAAAATCTAAAGTTCGAACAATCTCAGCATTTTAACTCTCAACATAAATAAAGCATTTCAGCATTTCAACTTTTAACTTCAAAGCATATTCGACTTTCAGCAAAATAAAAAGCTTCAGCAACTTCGAAGACATACCTCGATAACGTGAAGAAAAAGAAAATGCTAAACCCTTTTACTTCGAAGCACTTCGCAACTTGCAATCCCGAATCTCAGCAACTCCAACAATCGAACTTTCAGCAACTTCAATCTCAAACTTCAAAAATCGAACTTTCAGCAACTTCTCGAATTAAATCTCACAACTCAATTTGCCAGCATAAATTCAACTTCGAATCTTGTGAGACGATAATGAAAATCTTCGAAGTTTTATAGCAAAAGGCTGGCGCTAATTTTAGCAGATGCCTTTTATTCCTTTCATCATGACTGACGCGTCTGCTAAAATTAAAAGGGAATATTCTCGTCGTCTGGCAGTTATTATGACAATTTGCTATTCGGGGAGATTCTTTCCTCGATTTAAATTTAAAATTCCCTCCCGACTGCCAGTTACCTCTAGTGATTTCGAGAAAATCATTTTTACATCGATTTGAAGTTATCTCGACTGCGTTTTAAAATGGCACTTTTAATTAATTAAAATTTTAATTTAATCGCCATTTTAATTTATTTCTTTCAACGCATTTAAAAATTCGACATCGATTGTCGAAACTGGCTAGGCATTATTTTATTTTCCGTCCATAATCGACTTCTGAAACAAATTCCCCTTGTTAAATCGTCCGAAATTTTAAAATTGCATGGGTCAAAATCGAAGGGGGAAAATAATATTAGACTTAGGAAAATAATTAATTAATTAATTAAATTTAAATTTCTTCGTCTTGCTAGGAGAAATTTTAATCTCTTCCGAATGCCTTTCGATTTAATCGTGCTGAGAAAATTTCACGTGTCTTTGAAGTCAAAATTTTAAATTTTAAATCTCCACTTGATTATTTTATTTCAAACGTCTTGCTTTTTTGAAAAATTTAAACGCCCTTTGATTTTATTTCAAGATTAAACGCCTTTTGATTTTTTATTTTTATTTAAAATCCCCACGTTTTGATTTTACCCCTCCCAGTCTAGGCGTGGTTGAAGGGATTTTTTTAATTTCCTTCACAATCCTAGGCACACATTTTGAATTTCAAAAATCTCGATGTCTTCATACTCAGGCAAATTTTGTTTAATACCAATGGCGCACTTGGTCTTTCTAACCTTCAACTTTGTTATAGGCGTATTCCAGAGGGTCAACACTTAGCTTTTCAACATTGGGCGCAAATCATAGGTGGCACTTTCAATTTCAACGCCTTAGGCAAATTTTTTTTATGTTCACTCTTTCCTTGAAGTAGGGCGCATTCATGGTAGTCTCCATCTAACTCAGATATACTCCAACTTTTAATCCACTCTCTTGATTCCTTCAGTGGCGTATGAAGAGCTGAAGCTTTGGGCGCATTTGAGACCTCCAAGTTGTATCTTGTTCCTTGGGCGCAAAAGGGATGGTCAATGTTTAGTTTCTGCCATGGGCGCATATCATGTGTCTAACTTTCATTTTAACACCCCAAGTGCATATTGCGTATCAAACTTTCATTTTGACACCCCAGGCGCAAATGGCATATGGAGGTTTTAATTTTAACACTTAGAAAATTTTAGCCACGCCTTTGTTCACTTTGTCCTCCAAGGCGCATTGGACCACATCAGCTTCCAGTTTTGGTTGGGGCGCATATTACATATCCAGCTTCCATTTTCAACATTTAAACCTTTATCCACGTCCTCCTTCTCCACCAAGGCGCATTTCATACTTTTAACTATGGTGGGCGCATTTACCTGGGAAGCTTTCATTTTAGTCCATCATTCCTTTTGAAGGCGCGTGTGAAATCTCCAGCTTGCATTTTGTTCCTTGGGCGCAAATGAGTGCTGAAGCTTTCAGCCTTGGACACTTAGAAACTTTTACATCCTTATGCCAGTCAAAGGCGCATACAGAGGTCCATACTTTCACTTTGGCTTCAGGCGCAAATTGCATGTTGAGCATCTAGGCGCGTTTGAGGGTGCCAACTTCCAGTTTGTCAAGAGGGCGCACTTGACATGGTCTTCTTTTAATTAAATCTTAGGCGCATATGATAGGTTGTATTTTTAGTTTCAACGCCAAGGTGCATCTCCATTCGATTTCATGAGGGGGCGTATTTACCACATGCTACTTTCAATTTATGCTAGGCGCGTTTGACACTTGCAACGTTCATTTATGCCTTAGTGAAATTTTAAGTCCCTCCTCTCTCTGGGCGCAAACAAGACCATCAACTTCCAGTTTTAGTTTGAGGCGCGTATTGCCTAGCAAGCATTCACTTTAACACCCCAGGCGCAAATTACCCATCAAGCTTTCATTTTAAGCTTGGGCGCAAATTACCCATCAAGCTTTCATTTTAAGCTTGGGCGCAAATGAGAGGTGGTGCTTCCAATTTCCACGCCTAAGGATATTTTCCAAGTCCCTTTAGCTAGCAAGGGCGCATTTTACCCATGATGTTTCCAGTTGGAGGCGCATTTAATATCATGAGCTTTTAGTTTCAACACTTTCAGTAGCTTTTCACTCATCCTTCTTCAAAGGCATTTAGCACATGGAACTTTCATTTTCACTTAAGTGGCGTATTAGAGGGTCAACATCTAATTTTGACAAAAGGGGCGCATTTAATGTGTGCAACTTCCATTTTGTGTCATGGGCGCATATGACCATGGCTACGTTCAATTTTGAAATGCCTTAGAAAAATTTTCATGTTATAACATCTTCATGACCTTGGGCGCATTTGGCAGGGTCTCCGTCAAGTTTCCGGACTTAGAAAATTTTTCACCTCTGTTCAGCCTTCAAAGTGAGCTTTAATGCCGGATTTGAAATTTTATCCAATTTAGCAAATTTTACGCCTGTTGCCAGATTTGAGTTGATTTTCCGTGGTCAACCCTAACTCGCCTTGACTTTCTATTTTTAGAAAGTTCCTGAAATTTCGCGCCGTTGACTGGATTCTGACTCCTGAAAGCCCGATTTTCACTTTGCTCTGAATTTTGACTAGCTTGTTCTGTTAGTGCCTGATGTCTGTTTGCGCCTGCTATTTTTAGCAACCTGCTAAAAATAGAAACTTCTCAGAAAGTCTTCAAAATTTGCGTGTTGAATGCCTGAAACATGGTGATTGCCATCGGATGCTGATCCTGCGTGACTGTCGGGTTCTGCCCTTGATTTTAGGAAACCCTAATCGACCTGCTAAAAATAGCAACCAGCTGACTCTTCATTCTCCGTAACTCTGTTTGCTTTGAAATTCGCACCACAGACTTTTCATCACATGCTTGACCTGTATTTGCTGGGATTTGGCGATGACCTGCCAATTATAGCTGCTGCTGAGGTGACTTACTATTTATAGTAAGTGTTGGTTTCTGAGGCCTTCCTTGCTCCGTTTGCTTTGAAATTTGGACAGTGGGCCCATTGTCGGTGAACTTGCCTGTGTATGCCGATGCCGAGATCAACTTTCTATTTATAGCCCCTGCCCAAAATGCCTTACTAAAAATAGCAGGTTCTCTGATTGCCTTCAAATTTTGCCAACATACTCTCGAAAGGATGCTGATCATGGTGGGTACTTTAGTTTTGAACATTCTGACCTTTGACTCCTCATTTTTAGCGCTGAAGCTCGAAACCCTAATTTATGCATGTCGCTCAGATGAGTGACTCGGATTTTGGCGTCGTTCCGGTTACGCGATGATCGGCATTTTGGAGTGTCGGTATTGCCAGTAATACACTAAAAATAAGCGACCGAAAATTGATCAGCAGAACAGCCGGATGATCTTGCATATCTGCTTGCTGAAAAATCTTGAAAAACCCGAGAAAAACCGGAAAAATCTTCAACATGCGCTAGCGGCTAAAAATAGTAAGTTTCCGAAAAGTGGTCAGCTCCATTTGCATGTTACATCGTTGCGAAGCTCTTGGAAAACCCAGAAAGAAAATGCCGACATGCGCTGAAAATGTCTGCATGCAAACCTTAATATCAGCCTCCGAAGGCCGAATGCTGAAAGTCATCATCATACTTTGCATGTCATATCGTCGCGAAGGTCTCGAAAAACCCACAAGGAATCTCCGGACATGCGTTGAAAAACTCTGCGTTTAAGCCCTGAAAATTGCCTCCGAAGGTAGAACTGCTAAAAATAGCAAGTAGTCCGTTTCTGCTCAAAATTTGTCAAAAGTGAATCTGAAGTGCTCGGAAGGTAATGAAGTTGCCAAAATGCGAAAACCTTACGAAAATCAACCCTAAACTGACACTTACTAAAAATAGAAAGATGGCAAAATTCAGTGAAAATTCAGGGGTTGCTTGCTGAAAACATGGTAATAACTCTGCTAGGCTCAAAAGCTGACAAACCAACTCAATCTGATCTCAATATGACCTAAAAACGTGAAACCCTAATTTCAGACTTGGTCGAATCTTACGTTCAAGCTTGCTGACGGGAGCGTCCCCAGAAAATCAGATAGCGGAAAAGAAGCAGAACGAGAGAGAAAGACAAAAAGCAAAGCCAAAAGACCAGAACGGAGCAAAAATTTATGGGTCCCCATTTCAGATGGGTCAATGTGTGAAAAGTCCTATGACGTAATAAAATATTGAATATTGAGAGAGATATTAATATTTAAGTGGTTAAGTAATTTAATTAATTTAAGGGAATATTATAAAGTTATAATTTAACTTTATAAAAGTATTGAGCCACTTAAATGTTATAAAGGGTGATTAAATGGTAAAACAAAAAGGTACGCCCAAGTTGAGATTAATTATTTAAATACGGTATAAAGTATCTTAAATACATTTTAAATGTATTAAAAACTCTATTGAAGGAAAAATTGTGCCATTTTGAGGGAGATATAAGGAGCAAAGAGCAATTCGACCTCATTAATATTATTGAGCATTTGACATTGTTTTCTTTTGGCTTCTTTGAAGTTTGTTCCTGAGACAAAGGTTTCAACATTTTTCAACCATTGAAGAATGACAATTCTTTAGTGTGCTGCAAGTTGTGAAAGACCAGCTGAATCATTGCTACAGAGAGGGCTTCATTTAGGAGTCATCATTGAGCTTATTTGTGTAGATTCGCCCACCAATTAGAGTAGATGTGAAGAGCATTTCCAGAATTCATTACAACAGCCATTAAAGAGCATACACAACATTAATTGCATAGGCCATACCTTCTTATACAGGTTGTACCTTATGCAAGCTATACTGTCCTTTAGAGGTCACGTGTTGCTATCATAGGGGAGACGTGTGAGATAGGGGCAAAAATGCCTAGCAAGAATAGATCTCCTTTCACCTATCATGGATGCCTAGCATATATAAAGCATTAGCATTAAAATAAAGGTGGAGAAATTGATATCTCAGGCAGATCGTTCACCTACAACAATACCCTTATTTGCTGTGCATGCATTTCCAAATTTTCAATAAAGCCAATTAGCTGGTGTTTTCGGGTATGATTATGCATTATTGGTGTTTGTAAATATTTCTTATAAGCAAATAAACCATTTACAGCTCTTATATTTGCATTCTAGTTTCAGTTTGAGTTTGCATTGCAGGTATTTTCTATTTCCTGTCTATTATTATCAAAACACATCAAGAAAACACAAAAACAGTGCATTCAACACCTACAGGTAGAGTTGGAACCATCAGGGTTCTTCACAGGATCAGATTGATTTTTTACAAAACCTTTCTGTTGAAGATAAGAATCAATTCTAGAGTACCATGCTCGAGGTGCCTGTTTTAGACTTGTAGTGTCAAAAATTGTACCCTATGCCAATTTCACACTTACGCATGACACCTGGTGCATTTCTAACAAAATCCACAATCGGGATTTCACAATTCCGATCTCACGGATGGCAATAATGAAGCATTAGCAGCCTATGGTTGGAATTTCAGAGGAAATTGGTTAGACGGGAGTGCGACATGTAGATGTCTACGCAGTGTGCAAACATCCTGATAAAATCCGAGATTCAAACGGGAATATTTTGTACAATCCATTTGTGACGCGTGTCCCAATCTCCAAACATGACTATAACGACTATTCTTGCCCAATCTAAGAACAAAACTTGCTTTTCTCTCTCATTTTTCACAAGTGGGAAGGAATTTTGGGCTTGGAGCTCTCTACTTCTCTCTCTTAATGAAACTTTGTCAAAAACTGTCATGCCTTGGATTCTTGCAGCAGCAAAGACTCCTCTTTCTTATAATCTTGTCACATCTATCATCTCAAGAAAGGGGCCACAACTATTGGTAATGCTCTCTTGCTTGTCATTCAATCAATCTCGTCTATTGTCACATTTATTTGATCTCATCTAGCATCTCTTAATCGTCATAAGGGTCTCCTCCATAGCGAGGTTTGTTTTATCACACATCTATTTTATTTTTTATGCATTCCAATCTTGTCTAGCTGTCTATGGAGGTGGAAACACCAAAGCAGGGATTTGATTGAGGAAAACCCCTATACAACCCCAACATTTTCCCCCGTTTCCATGTGTGCAGGTGCTAAATAGGGTCAACAAATAAAGGACTTCATTTTGACAGTTTCTATGTTTTATCCGTACAGATGATAGCGCAGATGCACAAACGTCCTCGTGGCGGGCTGGCGTTTGAGGCCAAGACTTCGCCCGATTGGTATCACATTTTGTATATTCAGTTCTTTTTGTTTCTGTAAACTAAATATATTTATCAATTTGTATCTCCATGTTATTTGAGGTTTTCAGTTATATTTATTGTCAAACACAACTTAGAATTCAGTTTAAAACATCTCTATTTCCAATTCACTTGATCCAGGTCAATTGAGGTAGTTGAGAGAAATTTTCTCTTTAAGATCCCGTTATCTTGGGAGTAGAAAATTCCCTCCTCTACATTTTGGTGAACTTGACGTGAACTCGAAAACCGTTAGCAATTATCAAACAGTTGTGCAGTAACTTCCCGAAAATTCTAATTGACACGAGGAAAGGGGCTGGTTCATCTTTCCCCTGATAGAATACTACTGGTTTCTTCTTTTCCTCAATAGGAGTGTCTCTCTTTTCAACCTTTCTATTTAATGGAGTTTGGCTTCCTTGAGTAACCTTCTGATTTTGCGTTTGCTCCTGTTTTGTTCTGTAGGTAGATTGAACCGAACTTTCTTCTTATCTTCATTCTTCGGCTTCTCAGGCTCGCTTGAGGATCCTTGTACCACTCCTACAAATCCTTGAGACTGTTGTGGAGTCTCCCAAGTGTTGAATGGCGCGTGAGGCGCCTCTTCTACCATGTTCGTACTTTGCACGGGACGGGACTGTGTGTTGATTGGAGGGTTCCTAGATGTACTAGGTGCTTCTTGAGAAGATTTCTTCACAACAGGTGTCTCATATAAACTCCCCAATATTGTATCCCTGACTTCTGAAATCTTCATCAATTCATATAGGGGAAGACTCACCTTTATCTTCTTTATTTCATCCAACACATAGGAACTTAACTTTCTCATATCATCCCTTGGAATATTGTCCTTTTGTGGACGTTGCATCACGTGAATAGGCTGTTGGACATTTTGTTGCCCGTTTCTGTTTTGCATCATATTCTGTGGCCTATACTCTGGAGAATCCCTTGGTAAACTCGGATTATTGCTTGCATTGGGGTTGGGTGGAGTTGCAAAATTGTTCGGAGGGATTGAGGATGTCAAGGGTTCCTTCTGATGGTAGCTCCTCTGATAAACTTTGGGCGTTGCTCCTCCGGACGTCTGAAAAGCTTGCACCTCTCTTCTCCCTTCTATCAAAACACTATTGTTGAGAGGTGGGAAAATGTAGTTACCTTGATCATGAGACTCCCCTGAATAACTATCTTGAGCTTCTGAATATACTTGGGCCTCCGAATAAACCTGTGCTTCTTCAACCTGATTATCTGGCGTCCCCACGGGACCATTTGCTGAAGCTGGCGGGAATCTATGATTAATAGATGGCGGCCAGTAACTTTGGTGCTCGGGCGGGACATTGACTTCTTCTAGAATTAAAGCCTAATCGTATCTTTGTACTGGGACAATTTCGTATCCTGTAGTTGGAGGATTTTCAGTACCCTCCGTGCTCTTTACTTCTCTCTTAAAAATATCAGCAGCAACTTGAAATTCATGACATTGTAGTTCTGAATGCTGATTGGTATTGTGTAATCTACACCATCTCGACATAGCGGCTTCGGCCAAGAAAACTCTGTCCGCGGGACGGTTCTCTGGAGGTGGCGGGTTATCCAATGGTGACAGAACACCTCCATTATTGGGTCCTGTGTTCCAAGACCTCTTCTGATATCCCTGATTGTTGTTTCGATACCCATGACTATTATCGTGGCCATGTCCTTGATGGGCATCTTGATGATGTGGAGGATTATTTTGATATCCTCGATTGGCACCTGGATGTGCCTGATAATTTCTCAGCATAGATTGCATTTAATTGTTCTGGTTTCTGAGGTAGGTGACCTCAGTTGACAGCCTTTTCATTTGTTCAACTAACTCTTTCATTTCATCTTTCTCTTCTTGAGTTCTCACTTGCGGCACCTTATTCTGAAGATAGACGGGCTGCGTAGCTTGAGTTTGGGATAAAGGTACCCCAGGATGGAGAACTAACTGGTTGGATGGTGCTTGCATCTGATAAGATGGTTGTGGAATAGGATTCAATGCTGGCGTCTGCAGATTCCAAGCTGAACTAAGAGTTTGCATCTGATTATTTGTAGTTGTCAAGCCTGTGTACAAAGAAGGTCCAGTTATATTTTGCCCCATATTTTGACTTACTTCGACAGCTTTTGCGTATGCTTGATTCATATCTACCGGAGTGGGATGAGCTTGCCTCACGAACATCGCGGTCAATGGATCCAAGGCAGCATAGTAATTTTCCCTAGCATCAGGAACAATGTAAGGAGCTCGTAGCCGTGTGAGAGCTTTCTGAAATCTGTTGTTAAAGGCATGGATGGGTTCCTTATCTTGTCTTCTCACCTCAGTGAATTGGCGGAAGAGCTCTACTGGAGTAATGGGAATGCCAAATTTTCCAATGAAAGCTTCCTTCATTTGCTCCCATGTTCTTATGGACCCAACTGGCAAATGTATAAACCAAAAATGTGCTTCTTCTCCCAAAGAATACGGGAATAGTCTGCAAGCTACATCTGCATATGGAATTTGTCTATTTTGCAGATTATCCTCGAACATCTTGATGTGATCTTCAGCCGAACGGTTTGGATCATTAACTTGATATTTAGTGCAAAAGTGCTCCGGATTCTTTGGCATGTCATGGTAATCTGCAAATTCAAGAGGGGATGGATTAGTAACCAGCCAAGTGGCTCCATTTGGAGCGGGTTGGCCTCCTTGTTGGCCTCCTGGTTGAGCCATTGCTTGAATTGGCTACCTCCTTTGATATACAATTACTGGGGTCGCTTGTGGTTGTTGAACTGATTGTTGAACAAACACTGGTGTAGAAACTTGGACAATTTTCGGTTGAACAAATCTCGAAACACTTGGTGGGGTTTTGAACAAACTTGAAATTTCAACTCCACTTGTTTCTCCTTCACTTGAACAAACTTCTTCACTTGAGGGAATTCCTTCACTTGAACAAACTTCTTCTCTTGAACAAACCTCTTTCTTATTTCTTGCTTGAGTAGGTAGTTCTAACTGCACAAAATCTTTAGACGAACTAGGCGCGGACCTCAAAATTCTTTTCAACTTGTCTGGGGAGAACGAGCTAATGCGATCCAGGATGTAGCTATCTATCTGTGAGGTGCAGGAGCGGGAGCAAGTGGTTGTCTCTGATTTAGCAAGTTTCGTTCAATTGCAACTTGAATTTCAATAGCCTTCTCTTCTTCCTCTTTCAACACAAAGCAAGTTCACATATACTGAGCGTAGCTCTCTTTTGTCCTCCACGCGAGATTGTTCAATCCTGAAAGAATGTCTTCTTGGTCGTCGTTGGATCCCAAGTTAGGCTGCAACACTGGAAATATCTCTCTATGCGGCAACACCATCTTGACTCATGATAATTTGTTCTCCGATGAATTTCTTTTGATAAAATCCCTTCTTACTTGAATGTGGTTGTTAACTACAAGAATCCTCAAAGGCCCTCCTTCTAGCGCCAGTTTCCTGTTGATGTGATTTTCGTGACCGCACCAATCAGCAGAACAAAGTTTCCCAACGGATACCCTATTCTCTCTTGAATAAAGTATTCAGCGTGCTAAGATTGCGAGTGAGATCACGCTTTCAACTCCAAGGTTCCTTTAATGCGAATAGACCCAGTTTGGTTGATGTGTATTGCTGTGTTCTTACGAGGGGACTTACACAATTGTTTAGGATACGTGCAGTAAACAACGAATATATGCCTTGAAAGGGATTTTGTGCGAATGATTTAGCTTTGGAGTGCAAATTTCCTAAAACTAACCAAAAAGTGTGCGGAATTTGAATGGCTGCAGAGATTTCTAAAATTTAAATTCTAACCTAAATGCAAATGGGTGTTATGCTCAACTTCAATGAACTTCGAACAAACGTTTTCTAGCCTCCTATTGGACAGCCTCGACAAAGTAAGTGCAATCTTCAAAGGATAAGAAAGATGTTCAAATCAGGATTCAATAATGCAACTACCATCACAATGATGCATAACTACATAACTACACATGAATCTCGACCGAAGTTAAGTGTAATGTGTTCCAGTTGACCACGCAAGACGAGCTTACCATCAGTAAGATCGTTAGTGGTATGGATCAAAGAAGCTCACTTACATCAAACATAAGCATCCATATCTAACTATTAGCATGAAATTAAGTCCTAGTTGAAGTCAAAGGAAGAAGAAACCTCACGAACTACTCAAAATAAAGTTTGAATTCACCATCAATGAAATGCTTTATTATGAATAGCCTTTGTGACAATCTCTTACAAAATTCTCAAAGGGAGAATTCCCCTTCTTCTTCAACAATGCAATGAAAACTATTCTAACTCAAAAGTATCTACTCTCTATTCTGCTTCACTAGTTGCTGACTACTCTCTGATTTTGACTATTAGATTACAAATGAGGGGGGACTCCCCCTTATATAGCTGGCCAAGTCCAATGGACGGTCCAGATTGAATTACAACGGAGGGCTCAGATCGAGCCACCTCAGCCCTAGACAAGTTTGCCCTAAAAACCGCCAGAAGGTGGAGGAGTGGTGTCATAAATGCTCCCAAAAATAGCAGATTCCTCCTTGACCACTTATGAGCAATTAATGCCCACTACCCTTCTAGAAGATTCTCGTCCATGACTCGGATTCCCTTGCTCTTCTCTCTGACCGCGTACGCTACGAATCGTGCCAGCACCTCGTCAACCTCCTCTTCAGAAATTGATGGAATAAGATTTAGCTGATATTCCAAGATGGCCACCATTTGTTCATGCTTTTCACAAGACTTTCCCCAAGCCTCAATAGAATCTTGTGTACTCTGAATAATTGCTGAAAATGCCGTCATGTTCTCAAAGTCCAGCTGAGAGAACCTCTTCATCTCGGAGAAGAAAGGTTGCAACCTTGCCTTCAATCCGTCAATTTCAACCTCCTCAGGAGCCATCCTCTTGGCGAACAATGCCTCCAACGTGTTGAGGATACTCTCGTGAATATTCCTCATTTCCTTCTTGATCCTGGTGGACTCTACAGCTGCCGTGTCGAAGAAATTCTTTCCAGTGAATGCCGCCGAATGCCACCCACGAAAATCATACCTGTCACCTGCTTGGATCACTCCTTCATTCACCAAAGTTTGCGTGGGCACACGCATCAAAACAGCAAGGCGAGGAATAGTTTTGTCTTGAAAAATATGGGTGTCTCCCCAAGCTTGCTCGACATCATCCAAGCGTGACAGGATACTAGATGCACTCTGAAACGATGAGACAAGATCAGCCATGAAATTTTTTGCCTCAGTACGGACACCACTTATCCACTTGTCTCCCTCTCGTATAGCTCTCTTCATCTCCTCAAGCCCACTGATTGGCTCTCGTGGTAGCTCAGGCGGAAGCTCTACCACTGGGTTCTCCTGAGCAACTGGATGTGCCAGATGTTGCACATACTCGACCAAAGCCTTGTGCTCCTTTTTCAATCTTTTGTACTTCCCTTCCTTCTTCACCAGCCTATCCTTCAATGCCTGGAATGAACTTTCAGCTTCTTCCACCACTTGCACTCCGGAAGGACGTCCCAACTCAATTGTGGTGACCGTGTAATTTTCCGGCATTGCATCACTTAAATCATAATCTTCTCTTGGAACAGCAATATGGAGGCTGCGTGAACCTGCCTCATTAGTCTCCATTCTTGTATACTTTCTTGCCCTTTTCCTTTTCGGTGACTTACTTGTTCTGTTTAGAAGCTCTTCCATTTCGACTGCCAAGTCAGCATCATCATCCTGATCCCTCCTAATTGCCTGTGAGAGCCAATTGCGCCAAATGTCATAAATAATGAGGGGCTGTTCTTCAGTTGCCTCCACTTCACGAACCTCCTCCCGAGCAACATTCTGCTGAGGCTCAACTATTTCAATGTCTTGATCGCTCTCTCCACGAGCTCCAACATCTTCCTCTTCGAAGGCAAAATCAAAGTGGGTATCCGTTTCTGTCTCTTCCCCTTCATCTGGCTGATTGGCGTCCTCAGGGACATTAGCACTCTGAGTATCTAATTCTCTTGGCATTGGTTGGTTAACCTCCCCAACCTCTGGCTCTTCATTCCCTCGAGTCCTCTGATCTGCAAATAGTGAAACTTCGCGCACACTGGAGGAATGGGTCACCAATTGAGTAGATGACGTGTCCTCCGATCCTTGAGGGTTCGAGGTGAAACCCAGGAGTTCTTCTGTTGTGAAGGTGGCTCCTGACTAGAACATTGTCTCTTCCTTTTTGCCAACACTGGTGGCCTTTTATCGCCCATGAGGTCATATGTGAGAGCAACCGACCTTCTCCTCAATCTGTGAACGCGTTCCTCTACCCAAGCCCTTGTGAAAGTCAAAACGAGAATAGACAAAGTGTCCAAATCCGTAATCTCCGGTTCAGCCCAATCTACTAGTGGGATCGGCGTGTTCTTTATAGATTCATAATCCGGATGAGTTATCCTGGCATCCTCTTCGACTTGATCTGGCACTTGGATCACTTCACATTCTCTGATCAACGTGAGAGGAAACCTTGAAAACATTCTTTTCCTAATCTTAGCCTCGTCTCCAGCATTTGCCCAGAAATCTTCCAAGTGAGCTCTGTGCCTGTACTCCTGGCCCTAAACTGTTCCAATCCTTCCTCGGGGATCGAAATCCTGCCGGCTGGTATGAAGAGTCAACTTATAGAACTTCAATTCATCTTCAGCCTCCTTGGCTGCCTGCAAAGTAGGGCATTCTTCAAGTGAGTTTCCCAACACAATGGTAAAGTGCAAGCCTCCCTTCTTCTTTCTCCTTATGATTTTGTTGTAGGCCACCAATTGCCTAGACAACTCAAGCAGTATCATCCTGTTAGTGGGGTACCTCGATAATCTGTAAACATATGAGTCGTACCCTGGCAGCCTTAAATAAGTAAACTTTGGGAATTGGACGAACCAAAACCCATACTCTTCTATCAACATCTGTGCCTCTTCGGATATTCTTTGTTGCAACCTTCGTTGAAGGGTTCGTGTGATATACATAGTGAAAGCATCATTAATTCTCTTGAAGTCACCTGTGTGCGTGAGATGCAACTGTCTACAAGATTCGTGAATCTTGAACTGATTATAACCACAGCCAATTGGTTCCTGGTATGCCAACCCTCTATACTTTGTCATTCGAGCAAGCATGTAAATAACATACGAGCTCATGTAGAATGTTTTCGTTCTCCTCAGATTCTTGAACTGTTCATCAATATTGTCACTTATCATTTGTGCCTAGTTTACTTCTTCCTTCCCTTCGAGCACCACACTGATGTAGAAGAACATTCATGGCTCGAACACAAATGATTGCGAGCTGTCGTTAACCCTGCTAAGCAACATAATTATATCGCAGTACTCCTACTTCAGCTCTTCTAAAATTATCTACTTAGGCAGCCTGGCAGCAGGAGGCTTTGGCTTTCGCATCCAAGTGGTGTTGATCCTTTTCATACACTTCTCGAAGGACGTGGCATACATCTTGTCAGCCTTTGCCTTGGATTTGTACAGCATTTTATCAGTAGCTAGTATCCCAAATGCCTCGCCAATTGCATCAGGAGCGAAGTTGGCCAATATCATACCATCTGGAGACACAATAGTCCGATCATCTGAGTTGTAAAAGTTGGCACACTCCCAGATCAGCTCTGGACACCGAACTGCTGGTTGGAACCCAGCTGCTGCGTATAACCCGCTCTTGACAATGTTGCGCGATGCCTCTGTCAGAAGGTTGCCACCTTGCCCATACATTCTGCGCATGAAGGCCTCGAGGTTGAAAGGCCCAAAATTGGTGTCCGTCAGGTTTCCAAACTTCGACACAATCTTTGATTCCGGAATGAAGGATTTCTTTAGACACTTGATGATCCCCTGCCTGGAGGCGTTTTCTTTGCCAACTTCGTTGTTACCAGCCTTTGCTCCAGCTTTGCTTGTTCCAGCAACATCAGCTTTTCGTCCTTCGGCCATCTGCAAAACAAGAAGCAAATATTACACTTCAAACCTTTTTAAAATAAAAATCACGAGAGACGGTTGGCGAATGGAGTTGGCTGTGAAAATAAATACAAGTTAGTAGCTTCCGCTGTAATCTTCGACTTCAAACCTCAATATATTTAAAGTTCGAACTTCAACAGTTTGCAGCCAAAAGAAATCTTAGCTCTTTGTAAGAAATTAATTCTAGCAATCCCCAACTCCGGAAAATGTTTCAAGTTTCAGCAACTTTAAAAAATTTAAATCAACAACTTCGAAAGTTATACATCAGCAACTTCGAAGATTTTAAATCATGAGCACGTTTCAACAATTTCAAACCAGTACTTCGAAAGTTATAACTCAGCAACCTCGAATTTAAATCAGCACTTCAATGATTACTTCGAAAGTTATAAATCAGCAACTTCGAAGATTTAGATCAATAAGTTCGAAAGTTTCAAATCAGCAAGCTTAAAATCAGCTCTTCGAAAGATATAAATCAGCAATTTCAAAGATCAACAAGTTTGAACAATCTTTACTTCTGATTTGATTCTAAACATTCAGCAACTTCAGAAATTTTAAAGCTCAAGCAATTCCAAGTTCAAACCATTTCGACTTCCAGCATAAACAATTTCAGCCCTTTCAACTTCCAACTTCGAATAACATTTCAACTTTCAGCAAAAACATTAAATCTCAGCAACGTTAAATACTTACCTTCAGCAACTTGGAGAAATAAAAATGCTCAACCTCGGCAGCTTACACTTCAAACTTCATTTCGAATCTCAGCAACTTCGCAACTCAGCAACTCGAAAAATCAATTCTCAGCAACTCCAAGCAATTTCGACTTCAGCAATTTCAGCTTCTTGAAAAATCGAATCCACAACTTCTCACACTTTCAGCAACTCTCAATCTTGAAAATATTAAATCTCAATCTCTCAGCATAAATCTCAGCTTCGAATTGTGTGAGATGAAAATGAAAATCTTCGAAGTTTTTATAACCAAAAGCCGGTGTTAATTTTAGCATACGCCATTAATTCTCTTCATCATGACTTACGCAGTTGCCAATTTTGAAAGGGAATATTCCAGCCGTCTTGCAGTTGTCATAGCAATTTGCTATTTAGGGAGATTCTTTCCTTGATTTAAATTTAAAATTTCCCTCCCGACTGCCAGTGATTTTGGGAAAAATCATCTTGCTTTGATTTGAAATAATCTCAACTGCCTTTTAAAATGGCATATTTAATTTATTAAATTTTAATTCGAATGCCATTTTATTTATTTCTCCAACGCATGTAAAAATTCGATGTCAACACTTTGAAATGGCTAGGCGTAATTTATTTTCCGTCCATAATTGATCCAAAAACAAATTCCCCACAATTAAAATCGTCCGAGTTTTAAAATTTTATGAGTCGAAATTTAAAGGGGAATTTAATTTAATACTTAGGAAAATAATTAAATTTTAAATTTAATTAAATTTCTCCAGCTTAGGGAAATTTCAAATTTAATCGCCTAGAGAAATTTAATATCACTTCCAACGCCTTTAATTTCTTTTAAAACGCCATTGAATATTTTCATCGAAAATCATCACTTGATTCATTGCTTATCAAACCTCGACGTTTAATATTCACCCGTTGCCTTAGGAAAATTTAAATTCCCCTCTTTCAGACCAAGGCGCATATAAAGGTATGTGCTTTTAATTTACCACCCTTGAAGTTTTTATTCAACTCTAGCCTAGGCGTACTTGATATCTTGTGTCTTCAACCTTTGATTACTTTCAAGTTCAAACGCCTTAGAAAATTTCTCAAGTTTTCCCCTCTTGTCCATGGCGCAAATGGCAGTACGTGCCCTTAGATAAATTGTTAATCTTCCTCTTCAAGGCGTGGCTGGAGCAATTTTCAAGTTCCTTTTGTCCTGGGCGCAAATCCAAAAGCACATATGCAAGGGTCTACTTCCAACTTGGGGGCGCGTTTAAGATCCTGTGCTTCCAGAAGGCGCAATTAACACTATGCATTTTCATTTCTCCTTGAGCACTTAGACGTTTTAGAGGCTTGTCCAAATCTAGGCGCAAATAAGACCATGAGCATTCACTTTAACACTTAGAAAATTTTAGAGTCTCTCCTTCAAGCTTGGGCGCAAATAGAATGTGTTGCTTTCAATTAAAACACTTAGAAGAATTTTAGAGTTTCAAAGACTTCTCCAAAGTTGGGCGCATCTGGGGTGGGTAACTTTCACTTTTCAATAGTTAAATTACTTTCAAGCTCCATGGCACATATGGAAGGTTCCTCTTTTAGTTTCCAATACTCAGCGTTCTTTTCTTTTTTAACTCTCAGCTTGTGATGGGCGCATATCAAGGGTCATGCTTCAAGTTTGGAGACTTAGACAAATTCTTATCCTGAAAGCTCAAGGGTGCAAATAGCATAGGGAGCATCAAATTCCAACGACTTAGAATATTTCTCAAGCTATTCTACCCAGGGGCGCATTTAAGAGTCTAGCTTTCACTTTTGGCACTTAATGAATCCAGGCGCAAATAAGACCTCCAACTTTCAAGGTGCATATCACAGGGTTAGCTTTCAATTTTGTGACCTAGAGAATTTTTAGACTCCACCTTCGTCTCCTTCTTGCTGAGGCGCATTTGCCATGGTAGACTTCAAGTTGAGGGCGCATATGAGCTATGGAGGTTTCAATTTTGACACTTAGGAAAAATTCTCAAGTCACTTCTTGGTGGGCGCAAATCCCATGTCTTCCTTCAAGTTTCAGGCGCATTTCCCTATGCCAACTTCCAGTTTATAACACTTAGGGAATTTTCTCATCCAACACCAAGCGCATTTGACTGGTGGTGCTTCAAATTCCAAGTGCCTTAGAAACTTTTATTCATCTTCTTCAAGTCAGGTGCATATGACAGGTGGAGGTTCCAATTTTTTTGATACTTAGGCAAAGTTTGAAGTTCTTCAAAGTGGGGTGCTTTTAGCTAGGCCTTCTTCAAATTTTCACCACTTAGTACGTCTTAGACTTCTTTCACTCCAAGGGCGCAAATTAGAGGGTGAGCTTCAAATTTCATAACTTAGAATATTATCCAAGTCAAAAGGGGGCGCATTTAACCCTTGGAACTTTCATTCTCAATGCCTTAGAAGTTTTTTCCTTTGCCATCTCCACCTTGGGCGCATTTGGACTAGGCTACTTCAAATTTCCATTACTTAGAATTTTTTTTGATGTGTTCTCCCTTCAACTTGGTGGCGCAAATGGCATGGGGAATTTCAGTTTCGATGCCTTAGTCAAAATTTTGAACTCCAACATCCTTGGGCGCAGATTACATGTAGAACTTCAATTTTCATGCCTTAGGCAAATTTTCCCAAGTCAAGAAGGGGGGCGCATATGACCCATGGGACTTCCATTTTTGTTACCTTAGAAATTTTTAAGCTCTCCTTTCAAAATGGGGCGCATTTCACCCATGGAGGTTTTAGTTTCAATGCCTTGGTCAAACTTTACCTGTCTTCAGCCTCTTATAGCAAGTTCTGGTGCCGGATTTGAAAAATTATCAAACTTGACGTGTTTCGTGCCCTTTGCCAAAATTTAGGGTGATTTTTTCCTGCTAACCCTAATTTGCCCCGAGTTTCTATTTTTAGAAAGTTCCTTGAATTTTGAGCTTTGAATTGACCTTAGACTCTAGAAAGCTTGATTTTCGCCCTGTTTTGAACTTCGTGGTGTGATCGTGTTGTCGAGGCCTGATGCCTGTCTGTACCTGCTATTTTTAGCAACTTGCTAAAAATAGTAATTGCTCAGAATGTCTTCAAATTTTACGTACTGAGTGCCTGAAGTGTAACGACCATGGCTGGATGCTGCTTCTGCTCGACTATCCTGCTCCGCCCTTGATTTCAGGAAACCCTAATTTCTGTGTCAACCTGCTAAAAATAGCAAGTGTCTGATTCTTCATTCTCTGTAACTCTGTCTGTCTTGAAATTCGCGCCAAGGGGTCCTCATCGCATATTTGACCTGTTCATACTGTGATCTCGTGATGACCTGCTATTTATAGTTGCTTCTGAAGTGGCTTACTATTTATAGCAGCTGCTTGATTCTGAGACTTCCCTAGCTCTGTTTGACTTGAAATTTGGATGGCGTGCTGCTCGTTGGTAAACTTGCCCGTCTGCGCTGGCACCCGAGATTGACTTTCTATTTATAGCCCGTGTCAGGAACGCCTTACTAAAAATAGTAAGTGCTCCGATTGTCTTCAAATTTGGCCAGCAAACTCCCAGAAGGATACTGATTTCGGTGGATACTTCAGTCTTGGGCATTTTGATGTTTGATTCCTCATTTTTAGTCCCGAAGCTTGAAACCCTAATTTTCCTACA
>VDFB02147952.1:0-26686 GCA_007258455.2 Sequoia sempervirens
CAATTGCATATTCGAGGCACGTGAGGGAAACCATGTGTTCGTATGTGCGATAAAATCAATAACTACAGGGGAAGAGTTGCTAATCGATTACAATTTGAATCGCTTAGTTACAAACACAGTTACTGTGGGGGTGGTACGTACTATGTACCATTTTACCCAACCTCTAATTAGTGACTCCAATATACCATTTTATTCTTATGTTTTTTTTCGTAAGTCTATTGGTTTCATTTCGGTAATGTTTTTTTATATTTAATTTTTGTCACAGCGGGACATTGATCGTACGGAGAAGGCTCTGGCCCAGAGCACAGATCATAATGTATCTTTAGGCGCTTCTACCCGAAAGGTTTAACTCATTACAATTGTACAAATTAGATACAAGCAAAATGTTTTATTATTATTATGTTTTCATAAGTTTATTGGGTTAATTTCAATAATGTTTTTAATATTCTTGTTGCAGTTGACTGATCGGGGAAAGGCACCAGCAGTAGACGAGAGCATCCATAGGGAGGTGCAGTCAATATTATGTGATGATGACATCGCTTATTCAATAAACCCTCTCGATATGATAAGGAAGACCCAAAAGAAATGCAATGAAGAAATCCTTAAGTTGTTATTCATAGTGCCTCAAACAAATGAGATAAGAGAGAGGGTTAAAATATTGAATGAGAGATCACAAAACTTGAGAGTAAGCTATCATGAGGTCTTTAATTATAACATAAGTTCATTCATGGTTTTATATTTTGTACTCTTTTATGTCATGAACTAAAATATGTGTTGTTTTTATAGGATTTTTTGCGTCCTCATGATGCATCTGGCCATGATCAGGGTACTGAAAGTGCTGCCTAAGGAGTAGGGGTTGGTACAAGTGTCCATCCTGATCTTCTTGCACATACATCACATCATCTGACCCCATCATCCATTCCTATATTGTCATTTGAAATGTTTGCAACACATACCATGCAGACATCCGTTAGTGCACCCTCTGGCAGTGAACACATGCCAGAACATATGTCAGGACATGTACCTAGGGATGCAGAGGCCACTAGTACTAGTGATATTTTAGTAGCATTTCTTGGATCTTCCCATATTACTAGTACGGGAACATTTCTAGTCACATTTTTGGTGACTGAGGATTTCGTTCCCATAAAGATAGAGAAGGTCCCAAGTACTTTAAAATGTTTTAATTATTATTATATACAATCCAATTGAAATTTACTTATTGATCACTCTTTTTAGACTATTGATCCCATGATCATTTTGTAGGAAATGATGTTTTTTATAAACATCTAAGTGATATTACATTGGAGCTCTTCGGGCCCACCATACGTACATGGTGGAACGCCCAAAATCAAGATTTAAAAGATGAGCTTATTAACTGTTTAGTTGTGCTCTTCGGTGATAAAACATTCAGCCGAACCAAGGTCCTTAAGAAAGCTGGTACCTATCTAAAGTATGTGAGGGACCAATATAGGTCACATTTAGAGAAGAACAAAAGTACAAGCATCCCCCCATGATTTCGAAGAGGGAGTGGAAGGACCTGGTGTCAGATGGAAAGGAGAAGGTTGAAAAGAAAAAGGAAAGACACCATTGGGCCAAGGAAGGTATGTGATCATACTATCAACAATGTAATTATATACTGATTACTCTTTCTTTTTACATAATCTAACATATTTCAAACTTTTCATAGGTTTCCTGACAAATCGAAGGCAACAAAGGCAAGACTAGAAAAACATGGGTAGCACAAACTTGGCTCTGGTGGTTATATGAAATTATCCCCACAAATTGTAAGTATCAATAAATGAAATATTGTATCCAAATAATAAATTGAAAACAATTTTGGTGTTATCCCACCATAGAAGCAAAATTCATGATCTGATGCAAAAATGTAGGGCTTTGAATTCAACAGAGTTCCCCCAGAAGAGAACCAGAAGATTGCCTTCCAGCAAGGCTATGGAGTCATGGCTGAACGCCTAAGAGTCTTGACTGGGCAAACACAATCTTCCACTGCATCTAGCACATAGGTAAATAAACTCAATAAAGTTTATTTAAAATTGAATACTTGTGCAATATATTCAATATTAATTTCCACCATAAAGTAATTACATGCCTATTTGTTTTAAACATTCAAGCAATGATAATACTGCACATGACATTGGAATGCATCCTAGTGAGGGTGGAGCACAACCTGCAAATGAAGGGCATGGTGTGCATCCCGGTACTTTAGAGCATGTAGAGCGTGATCAACATGTTGAGCATGATCAAGCTAGAGAAGATCGGGAACATGATGTGGCCCCATTAGGTAAAGAGGACCAGTCTAAAGTTCTTTTAAACATATTTAATTGCAATTGGTGTATTAATTAATGTAACCTTTCATGTTTCAACTTTAGAGCATGTAGAGCGTGATCAATGTGTTGAGCATGATCAGGCTAGAGAAGATTAGGAACATGATGTGGCCCCATCAAAGAGAGGACCACTATCATGTTCTTTAAACATATTTAATTTCAATTATGTATTAATTAATGAAACCTTCGTGGTTTCAACCTGTATAAGGATTTAGAGGGTGTTCAACATGTTGAGCATGAGCTCCACGTAGTTTGTGTTACGATGTGACCCATCGTGCAAAGATAACCACTCTAATGTTCTTTAATTAATGAAATACTTGCACAATAATAATAAAACATATCAGTTTAACATTTTGTTATTGCAGCAGACCCCCCTTGCAGCGACATCCACATCATGAGAAGATGACTAGGCGTACATTAAGATCATGAGTAGAGGGTAGAACAACTAAAGAGGGGATAGATGATTTAGAAAAATATACTCCACTTCATATTTTTTAGCTTTAAAAAAGAAACAAAAAAAAGTAATTGTAATCATATCATGACAACCATATTTTTGATAATATGTAAAAACTGAAAGAATGAATATTATATGTTAATGAATGAATGTGAATATGTTAATTAATGAATGTTGTATGTTAATGAATGAATGTTATATGTTATTAATGGATGAATGAATGTTATATGTTATATGATTGGGTATGGGAATTGAGAGTGATGTGAGGGGAGGTAGGGGAGGCTAAATGAGCTTCCACCCCTGGCCACGTATTGGTCTAAGTACAGGAGAATATTAAACTATTCTAAAAAAAAAAAGAAGCTCAATAAGGTAATGCACTTTTCAATATAAGAAATGCATTTTAGAGTTGTTCCATTCCAATGTTAAATTTTAGTTTGTTTGTATGGATTTGTATAGATACTACGTTGTGTTGGTATGTGTGGATTTAGTTTCAAAATCTCTTCTTCTATTTTGGTGGTGACACAACTCTAAAATTTGACTTTTGTGCATAACAGGTTAGTGGAAAAATTGACTGCTCTGAATAGTTTAGAGGCTTGATTGAGATAGATACACAGATATTTGGATCTTGTTGTTGATGGGAGGCTTCCACTTAACCATGAAATTTGTACCATCTGCAGGTATGCAAAATTTTCTCTACTTACATTCATTCTTGATCATAAATGTTGTAAATGATATTAATGCTTCAAACTTAAGATTTGTTTCATTATTATAATGATCAAAATGTTATACTTTTCTATACATTCAAGCATTCTATTTCCCCCTACCCTTTGCTCTCTCCCCCCTCCTTTTAAGAATTTTATTAGTCATAAAAGATTCACATTTCTATCTCATTTACACAAATTTATCTGAAGTGCTAGGAGTGAATAAAGATATGTAAAAGATGATGGATTATGTCTAAACAACAACTTTCCATCTTATAGCTAATTAAATCCTTAATATTTGAATAGTTTAGAGCTCGAATAATGCTTGTATATATATGCATGTGTAGAAATAAGGGAGCCTATGTGAAGATTGAAATTTAAAACATCACTTTGGTTTTTTTCCTTAGGTAGTGAAATGATATTTTGAGTAATACAAACCTACACACACATTGATATTTTTTGGCATTGCATTGAGGAAATTTTTTCTCTTATACCTACCCTCGGCTAGACATGGAGGTATATAATATTGGTTTCTTGGTTTTTTCTATAAAGTTAATTTCACAGAGGAAGACTAAAATCTTCTTAATGTCCTGTCAGGTGTGAAAGCATATGAATCACTTACTGAAGGCACCATTTTGTATTCATCCAGAAATTGGTTTATTCTTTTTTTTTTATGTTTCTTGCATGTGTTTTTTTTAGGCTCTAGAGATGTAGCTTGACTCTTTCCTTTACACTTTTCATCTATTTTGATGATTACAGTAGATTGTCCTCATAATTTTTCATGTAGATTTGTTTGTAACCTTATTTTCTACCAATCAGTTTGCAAACCAGTCACATACTAAGGACCATTTCACTAACTTGTAGTCATCCATTACTTCATATGTTGCAGGTTGTGTTTGTGTGCCAATAAATCCTGATGATTGCGAGAACTTTAATCCTACAAGTGTACCCAATCTTTCTCAAGTAAAAGTCTTACCTTATTTTATAGTACTTTAAATAGTTAATTGAAGGTGCTTCTTTAGATCTGAGATAGTTGAACCCTGGATTAAAATATGGTATTAGATGGGTAGTATAATGATAAAATTGAGGTCCATTGAACACAAATTACGAACATAATTTACTGGACTATGAATAATGTTACAATTATAATTATTTCTCCTTTACCTACCTCTGCATTAATGAAAAAGACAACAGATATTGGAAGTTCATTACATGTCTCATGTATGTGTTAGTATTTTAATTTTGTTTAAGTTGTTCAAGAGCTTGATTAGGTCAATAATATGTTCTACAAGCTCTGTTCTCTTGAAACTGCTCAACATTTTCCCTACACATTTTCTCTTCAATCCAGACATTTCTTAACTCCTTCCCTTGTTAGCCCTTCGTTGTTCTCAAGTGTAATGATTTTTATATGCATCTTGCAGTCTATATGTATGATCAATCATCTCTTATGAAGCATGGATAACCTTTCATCGAATTGTTGTTGTGATTAGACAATTGCCATTGTGAGAATAATCATTTAATTTGTATGGAAGTAAGTCTTTTTCACATTATTTGACTTGGTATTGTAAACTTGTCTTTGCAAGATTCTCTAGGGGGGAACAACAAAACTATGATGATAGGTAGAGTTGTACAACACCATAAATCATTTGGCATTATCAATATATTTCTTATAGAATACTCTGTGCAAGTTAAATGGAATGTGCAATGACAATTGGTCTCGAATTCAAATCTGAATATAAGTACATTATACACAAGAAGATGGTATCTATTCTATGATTTAAAGAACCCCAAAATAAGAAAATTAATAGGTTCCATCTGTTTACTAGCTCTTAGACACTTGTTTAATTGGCAAGACCCTTAGAATGTCTTGCTAGTAACCAGCAGTGCTCAAAACTCATAAAGAGGTCAGATCGGTGTGACATTGGATCTATCTTGCCGATAGAAATCATCGGCAAGACATGGACTATTAGAGTGAATTTTCTATCTTGTGTCGATGATTGATCTCTCACCAATGGGTTGGATTTGGTGGTCATCACCAAAAGTCTCTGCGATGACATGGTGTAGGTCTATTTAAAACTCCTGAAGAGGTCAGATCAGTGTGACATTGGATTTGTCTTGCCGACGTAAGTCATCGACAAGACATGGACTATCGGAGTGAGTTTTCCATCCTATGTCAATGATTGATCTCTCACCGATGGGTTGGCTTCAATGGTCATCACCAAGAGTCTCTATGATGACATGGTGTAGGTCTATTTAAAACTCTCGAAGAGGTTAGATTGGTGTGACATTGGATATTTCTTGCTGACGGAAGTCATCAACAAGACATGGACTATTGGAGTGAGTTTTCTATCCTTTGTCGATGATTGATCTCTCACCGATGGGTTGGCTTTGGTGGTCATCGCCAAGAGTCTCTGCGATGACATGGTGTAGGTCTATTTAAAATTACTGAAGAGGTCATATCGGTGTGACATTGGATCTGTCTTGCTGACGGAAGTCATCTGTAAGACATGGACTATCAGAGTGAGTTTTCTATCGTGTGCCAATGATTGATCTCTCACCGATGGGTTGGCTTTGGTGGTCATCGCCAAGAGTCTCTGTGATGACATGGTGTAGGTCTATTTAAAACTCCTAAAGAGGTTAGATCGATGTGACATTGGAGCTGTCTCGCTGACGGAAGTCATCGGCAAGACATGGACTATCAGAGTGAGTTTTCTATCCTGTGCCGATGATTGATCTCTCATCGATGGGTTGGCTTCGATGGTCATCACCAAGAGTCTCGGCAATGGTACATTTCAACGAATATATTTTTTTTTAAATTGCATTGTTTCATCACAATTTCGACGAAGGCCACCGACGAATCACCGAAAAGGTCCGACAAAGTTGCTATAGCTACAAAGAAGGATTCGTTGTAACTCCTTGCCCATTTCGTCGAAATGGCGATGAACTTCTGGTGTTGTTTTGATGCTTTGGAAGAGCCATTGCAATTGCATTTTTTTTGTAATTCGTTGGTGGATACATGAAGTTTTCATCGATATTCCGATGAACATCTGAGTCATTTTATGATGCTGATGACCGACGAATCTACGCCATTATTTCAACATTTAATTCGTCATTGGAAGTTCGAAGAATTTTTTTTCATCAATTCGTTGATTGTCTGACAAATGTTTGTCGAATGACCGACGATTTTTTTTTGGAAAATGGAGTCAAATTCAATAGTGAAACTACCTGGCCACCCGATCTGGAAAATAATGCTCAATCATAGTATGCTCCCTACCTTGCATAAGTTTGTCTTGCCTCACAAAGAAAATCTTTTGAACGTCATCATACCAAGCGGAATCCTGAGCTAAGGTCTCCATGTAAAGATGGTTATCTCATCAATCACCCTCCTTTGGTGAGGGATTGCAGCTGCTCCTATGTGGGTGAAAGTCAAGCCACCTCTTTATCACCAGACCACTAGGTCATCTGGCTCCACATCAACAATTGTAACTTGTGGGTGAAGCACAACAATGTTCTCCCAACCCAGATGTGAAGGAGAGTAACTCTCACCTCAATGGCCCTATTGTCACAGTAAGCAAACTCGTGCAAATAATGATAGAGTGAAATATTGATCGTTCCAATCTAGTGCCACAAGCTTTGAGATGATAGTGGCCACAATCAATTAGAATGTCAATACCTAACCTTTGTACCACTCTAGCTTGATCTGATTCTCGACAAAAATGATCTCATCCAACTCCATAACCTTGTAGCAAGCATTTTTCCCGTTGTCCATGTCATAGATGACCTACTCTCCATGGATGGGCAAACGAAGAATACGCCAGATGTCCTCTAGCATGATGGCCGCCTTGCCTATGGGGAAGTGAAACGATGATGTCTCATTGTGTCATCCCTTTTTCCAGTGCGATCATCATGCCTAAATGTGTCCTGATGGCGAGAGCATATGCAATGTACCATAGCCCAATCGCTCCAAGGTGCTCTTGGAGCGACTCATGTAATCTAGTTAGTCTACTAAGAATTGAGGACCTATGCTCATGTGAATTTACCGACTCTACATTCTCCTACACTAGTAAAGACACAACGTCAAGTTTTGTAAAAAATAAAGATCCCATTTGAAGTTTTCACAATCGAAACAACGAAGGCGTAGTTGTTTGCAATTGTGTCACTATTTGAAAGCTCTAAACTATGTCACTGGAAGCCTCTAAATTCCAAACTCTGCTACGGTTGCGTTGTTTTATTGCGCTTTTGTTTTACCCTAAACCCTAATCTCCTAACTGACCTACAACAGTGCTATTTGCATATGCGTCGCCATTTGGAGTTTGACCCTTAATTTCCAAACTACGACGCCACGTCGTAGGACTCAAAAGTGACACAATTTAAGGCCAATCGACACCGACTATACCTTTTCAATGGTGCCAAATAGCACTGCTTGACTAGTTTGACTTTTGGACCCTAATTAATATGCATAAAGATCAAAAAGACAAGGTGAGGTAGGGTCACATACTAGTGGTCCTGTGCCTGGTAGTCGTTGGTACACTTGGACTCGCTCCGAAATATGTTGTGGAAGCACTATTTACACCATCTCAAATGAAGGTTAGAGCTCAAAATGTTCAAATCTCTAAAGGTTGAGTGTGCAAATGAGTTGAAAGTGACCCCCTCGAGGGCTATTTATGCATGAAAATTAGGGTTTTTGACCTTATTTAGCCATCAACCTAGGGTTTTAGACCCCTGATCCCATTTTTGTCCAACCGAGGATCGTTTTGCATCATTTTTTCACGTTTTGGTATGCTTTTGGCATCCTAGATCCTTTCTAGACCCGTTGGGTAGCTTGTCCTCTTTTTTTGCTAGATCACCCAAAAATCCAATTTTTTGTCTGATCTCTCGAGGGGGTAGTATACCAGCATAATTTGTTTGCTAGGGAAGGAGTGGGACATTTGAAAAAAATGAGAAATTTTTGAATTTTGATCTTGGCAAGGTTATTCTTTGAACCAATGCAACAGGTACATTGCTTCAAAGAAGGGCAAAATGTAGACACAAAAAATATACCGATTGATCCTCTACACCTGATCCTAATTTTACTAACGCCAGTTCATCCTAAATCATCTCCTTTACTAATCATTTAATTAAATAATCTCTATTTAATTAAATTCATCACATTTCATCTCTTAATTAAATAAATCAAATTTATCTAAGTCATTATCTCCTATTAATTAAATAATTCACTTTGTTTAATTAATCATATAGTCCCTCTTTTAATTAAATAATTCAGTTTATTTAATTAAGCTCAAAAGTCACCTCCCTTAAATTAAATAAATTAATCTTTATTTGATTTAATCTAACACCATCCTCTTTAATTAAAATAAATCAAACTTTATTTAATTAAGTCTAAATTTACTATTCCTCTCACTTTGAGGGTATGTGCATGATCATGATGGGCCAAAAAATGGCAATATGATGGGTATGTGTAGGTTATGTGGCTGTCGACTTTTTTTTACCCAAAGTTGATGAAATGAAAAGGGTTTTTTAAGGAGATTCTCAACTTTCCACCAATATAAATTATGCATTACTTTGAATTTAATAAATAATTATTATTCATTTTCTATTTGAATTATGACTAAAGTCCTGATTTATAGACTGATTGAAAACATCTATAGCTTTTAAACGGTATCACATTTTTTGAATTTGAAACATGTGTCACATTCTATGCTTCACATACTATAGGATTAAAAAAAATGAATTTCATGAAGTTTTGACCAAGTTAAGATGGTTAGACATACGAGTTTTATATTTTTTTAAAGTTGTAATAAAAAATTCATAATTAATTATTTACTTGGAAAAAAATTACAAAAAAATATGCATCACATCAGGATATGAGTCCTTTACTTATATCTAAAATTTTATAAAAAAATATTATCATTTTGTTGTGGTTAGGGTGGTTAGATAGACACTTCTTATTTTTTCCCTGAAATTTAATTACTACTACATTGAAATTTCAAATTTTCACAAAATAGTTTTTTTTAAAACCTAGTAGTTTAGAAACTACATTCAAGTTGCTACAGATTCTATTCTTACATATTTTTGAAATAATATAGATAACTTATTCAAATTTTTATGTCAAGTTGCCTAACTCTGATTTTTTTGAATTTTTCGCCACTTAAGGGCTTTTTTTTTTCCATGATGATCCTGCACATTCCCTTGATTTATTTAAATCCTAAAAGCTAAATCAAATTGTCAAATCAGCTAATCTCCTCTTAAATTAATCAAATCCTAATTAATCCTAATCTTAATCACTCAAATCCTCTAGATTTTGCAACTTGCTCATGAAAATCATTTTAATTAATTTATAAATCTTCCCTTTTCATTCAAAAAGGCATCAAATGATGGAATATTCCTCAAATTTGAAATCTCCTCCCAAAAGTACTTGTCCATCCAACAAGGAATTGAAGGCCTCTTACATGTCATTTTCTTGAGCCAAGTGGCATTTAATTCATTTCTTCTCTCCCTCCAACATGTCATTTCTCCAAGTTTGAATTTCCACCTAATTGCATTAATGTGCACATTCATCAAAATGTGCTCGACTTTTGTCCACTCACATGTTGACAAGTGTCATTGTGCTATTGGTTGGTGTTTTATCCCACATTCATCCATTTTTCCTCATCCTCCATCATTCTCTTCTATAAATAGAAGGCTCTCTTATTGATTTTGGATCCACAATCTTAGGCATTTTCATCCACAACTTGTGCAAAGTTATCATCTTCATGTTTTGAATCAAGTTCATCCATTTTCATTCATTTTCATAATTTTGTAGCTAGGTTATTGAGAAATTTCATCAAGGAGCATCAAATCTTCACCATTGATCATCAAGCTTGCAAGGAATTGGGAAAGGGAGATTTTCCACATCAAAATGACACCAATTCCCCCATGGGATTGAGAGTTTGACATTAAAATAGGATATAATAGCTTTTTTACTTGTGTTCTTCACTTATTTCTTGTTTTCATGTTTCAAATGAATTTCATGGGGAATGTTGTTTCTAACTTGCATATTGGACTAATAAGGTGTTTTTTCTTTGTGTTTGTGCAGATCTAGGATCACCATTCATAGGTAGAATTCACATTAAAAAAGATAATGATATGTATCACTCATGGATCAAGTGCTCGTTTAGGCTTGAGGTGAGATGAGAAGGCCTGGAATGGAAAGATCAATTGCCTTGTCCTCAGGAAAGGTACGTTGGTTCCACATGAGTTTGTATGGGAGTTTGGGATCGAGAGAGGCTACCAAGATAACCCAGGTTGTGGGTCAGGGTCTAGGAAGATCTACCAAGACAACCCATATCAAGCTATGTGATAACACTCCTCCCTATTATAGTCTAGCATTCCCTAGTTTTATTTCCTCTTTTGTTGTGTGAGTGCCTCTGGAAGTGAAGTAAGTGTTGTAAGTGATGTTGGTGTTATTAGTAGTGTTGTGTTGGAGTCATGTATAGCCCTTGTTTATGTTAGCATGTTTCTTTCCTTTTTGTCTATTGGATGTGGGACCTTGTGTTATCTCCTAGTATGGGGGTGGACCTCAGGGTTCCACATGGCCAGGAGGTTGGTGCTTTTTCTTCATTGGGTATTCTTGTTGCATATTCGTGTGCATGGAAATTGATCATTGCATTGTGGACTCTAGCTCTTGTTCTTGTTTGAGGGAATCTTCCATCATGTATTTGTATATTGGATCATAATTTTGTTGTATAATGTAATCTGGTGTAATCTTCCCACATGTATTAGGGGAAACATTGTTGTAAATATTGTAATGATGTAACAATTATTGATGATTTCATCTTGTAAAGAGTATTGTAAAGTAATACATCTATCATATGATAGTTAGTTAGAAATGATCTTTAATGTTGATTATCAGTTGATATGTTATGAAATAATTAATGTAGAATCATTTAATGTGGTGCTTTAAAATGAACCTTGAATATGAGATCGACCATGTAACCTTTGTTTCTTGTAATCTTGATTTGTGAGTAGCACAATCGATCAACCTTAGAGGACCTAGGTTTAGATTATCATGTTATATAATGCATTTTATAGTTGTTTAAAAAAAAATTGTTTCATTAATTTAACTTAGTTTAGTGTTGTCCTCTGGGGTTCCTTGGCCGGGAGTTACAAAAACAAATTTGATATGGTAGGATCCTCCTATATCAAACTTAAGGGATATATTATATTTGAACATTTCTTGGCTATTATATCATCTTGGTAGAGATAATCAAATGTATGAATTAGCTTGTAACTATACGAATCAAAATGGAATAGCACCATGATCTAGATAATTTGTATTATTATGAAATTTTTGAGTATCATGTACCTAGAAATATGTGGTTTACTTTTATATATATATATATATATATATATGAAGAGTACCTCCAAAATTAAGATGTATTCTAGTGTATTTAGCTAGCAACCCAAACTTGACACATTCATACAAAGTGGGAAGACCTAAACTATATTATTCAGTGTTTAGTATAGATGCACACTTATATATATACACACACACATGGGTTATTAAGGAAAAGGTCCAAGTAGACAAATACATTATTTTTTGTGGACATATGGTCAAACCTGCAAGATGCCTCATCATTTTATCAAACAAAATCATGAAATTGTGGATGGTTTACCATACCGTGAGCGCATGATAAAATGGAGAGTAGGAAATAATCATTTTACTCCAAAAATCCATGGGAAATAATTCAATTTGGTTGTTGTGTTTGAAATTTGAATTTGTTCGAGGAAGATCTGACCATTTGAATTTGTAGCTACTAGTTACATAGGTTTTTTAAGATGAATTGACTGAATTCTGCATTATATTTGGATTTTATGTTTATTGAGGGATTCTTACACTAATATTTATTTGTACAAGTACCTATAGGGAATGGAGTTAGTACATGTAACTAATAGAGAGAGTGTTGAAGAATGTGCATTTGGCATCCCATAGAATTGATAGGAGTTTGTCATTATGCCATTTGAAGCACCATTAAGTGTGCATATGTATTTATTAATATAATATGTATTGAGGGTGACACCTTTTGCAAGTGGGAGTATTTGTAATAATAAAAGTTTTTTATAAATTGTGAATGAGCTTTTTTGTGTGCAAATAGACTTGTATTGTAAATGTAAATGTATGTGTAGTTGACTACCTACATTGGTCATCTACACATTGTCATGCGAACATGTACCGGTGCTTTTGCAACTTTCTATTAGATTAAATAAAGTTTTTTAGTGGGTCAAATGCAAAAAAAATTTGGGGGGTAACGTGAGCATGGAGTGAGCAGTAATTGGAAGGCAGGCAGTAACATGGACCTTTCCTTTAGTACACATATTTATCCAAAAGAAATTATAAAACATATTTATTTAGGTCAAATTATGTTGGCTATACACATGCATGTTATGGACCTAAAAAAGTGGCTTTTAAAAAGTGGTTTCTGTAAATGCTTATTAAAAATTAACTTGTTTCATCTAGGTATTATAGTAAATTACATATTTGAAAACTAGAATCAAAATAATACATTTCCTATTACTAGATTTTCTTAAGATTCTATCTATAAGTGCTTCAATTTTTTACTTCAACTATGAAAAAATTGATTTTTAGAAAAGAAACACTTCCACTTTTTGACCAAAAAGTGGACCCAACTTCTTACTTTCAAATTCCAAATCTTCCTCCATTATAATATTCCTATCTCTAAAATGCTAGAGAAAATAAAAATTACTCTAACATGTATTGCAAGCTTTTCTTTTCTTGAGGAATTAACTATGCAAAATCACTCTATATAGATATTATCTACAAATAATGATAACATAAATATTTGGCTAGGGTAATGGTGGCACAATTCTGAATAGTCGGTCAGGGCAGTTTAATTTGGAGCAATATGGTGCACAAAAAAGTGCACATCACTAGTATGTACAAAGAAACACTCAGAGTTTGTAGTCCATCCTTCGCTTCTCAACCAATAAGATTAAAAATAACCAGTGTATTATAGAATGGAAGAATGAGAGGGAGCATTCACTTGATTTTAAATTTGCAAACCATAGGTTCATAGTGCATCAAGGTTTGAAGCTGTGTAGAAATGGCAGAAGCTACAAATGGGTGCTCGAAACCCTCAAAATTTTCTGGTAGTGGCTACAACATAAATGTAAAAAGCTTCACTAAAAGATTGAACATTTTGTAGAGCCACCGGAAAGATCATAGGCAAAGCTTCTTTGGTGCCTGTGAGGTGATAACGGTTTCCACCCCTCTGCCATCTAAAGATTTTCATCTCGTTTGAAGTCCTGTAAGTTCTTTAATTAAATCATGTTTCCTTTGTTCTTTATTTTTCTTCTTTTTGGTTCATATTAAACTTTGCAAACCCTAGGTTTAGATGGTTTTCTAAATACTTTCTTTTAAATTTGTAAACCCTAGATTATGCATCTGGGTTTGAAGTTGTGTAGAAATGGCGGAAGCTGCTAATGGGGGATCAAAACCCTCAAAATCTTTTGGCGGCAGCTACAAAATAAATGTAGAAAGCTTCACTAAAAGACTGTTCTTGTTAGGTCAGCCCCGAACTGTATGGTCATAGCAAACCTCAACTATTCACTTATTGAATAGTCGGTATTATATTTTAGATTTATGTTCAATGTCGTAGGTGGTTCAGATTCTCACAGGTTCACACTCTTAATGGCTTATGGAATGACAATTACATGTTGCAGACTGATTTATACAAGGAAACTGGCTACTACAATCTTTTATGTTCTAGCTTTGTGCAAACCAACAAGAAGATTGCAATTGGTGCTGCCATATCACCTGTTTCTGAGTTCTTCGGAATAGAGTATGATATCACCATTCTCATCTAGAAGGTGAGCATTATTTGCTAAAGAATGGCCATGTTTGGTATTTTCATTTAATCACTTCTCACTTCTATTGTACCATGCCATTCTTGCATGGGGAATTTTTTTTTGTCCTCTTGGCACATGAAATGTTTGACAAAATGCCCTAAAGAAATATTATCTCATGGAATGAAATGATTGCAAGATACACACAATATGGATTTTTCAAGGATTCTCTCAAAATATTTGAATTAATGAAGCACTTTGAAACATATCCTGACATTATAAGCTTTGCGTGTGTTCTATATGAATACAACCATGCAAGTATAGTGTCTTCAAGATAGAAAGCCTAGGCAAGAAGGTCAACCATGCAGGCATAATGATCAACTGTAGGTGTAATGCAATAAGGGTTACTCATGTGATTGAAGTATGTATTGGTGTACTCTCCCTCTTCCCTCTTTGTATATCCCTCTCTTTCTCAAGTCCTCTCTTTGTTCTTTAAGTCTCACTATTTTTTCCTCTATCTCAATACCCACCCCCTCTCTCTCTTTCTCCCACTCTTCCCCCCTCTATCCCTCCCTCTTTCTATCCCTATCTCTCCCTCTCTCTACTGCAAACATGACCTTCCTAGTAATGGAGCCTAATTATCTTCCTCATTCAGAGGTTTTGTATCGATCATATTTCAATCCCTATAAAAGGATGCATAGCTTTGAACCTATCACTTCTCCATTGAGATCTTTGTTGCACAAATATCATTTGCTAAATGGCCTAACAATTTACCTCATGTACTACAAAATTTTTGCACAAAATAAACCAAATTTTATCCTAATTTAGGGTAGGAGGAATTGACGGCTATCTTGCGTCTGTATCATTGCAAGCAGATTAAACTAATCTCGGTCGCTCATCATTGTTCGCCAAATTTTTGACTGTTTTTAGCCTTTTTTGTTGCTTTCCCCGCTGCTATTGGTTTCCACTCCTCCAAACTTTTCCTTGCTGGTATTGACCTTTGACCTCTCCAATTTGGTAATCTTTCAACGATTCTTAGCTCCAACAATCCCTAGCTCAATACATTGTATTGAAAAGTAAGGCTCTCAACACCGTGTCAAAACTAAGTATACATCAAAATTTTATGTTCTTTTAACACGTGAAAATGAAAGAAAAAGTTATGACTGACAATTCCATGGAATTTATCTGGAGAAAATTTGTAAACTCCAAAAAGATAAGAACTTCGTACCATCAACATCAAAGAAAAATTCTTGGTTTATTTTCCCTACTTGTTGGGTTTTCTCGAAAGTTGAAATCCCCCTTTCCAGTGTATATTATCATTTACCTTGTTAACCAATGGCTATTTGCATCAATACATTCTAGAAGCAGTAAACCACTACTCGCCTTTACCTTCTTGACAAATGCATCATAATCAGAAACAAAGAATGATAAGTGGTACCCCGATGGAAGTTGTTGTGGGTCTGATTTCCTGCTCATCAAAACCCAAAACTACAAACCATTAGTATAACTCTATAAACACATTTATTTTGGTTCTATATAGAGGAAGGAACAAGGTTTTGTTTAATCTGAAACTTTATAACTGGGTCAAAAGCCATAGTTACTGGAATTTGAACAATATGTAAGACAAAATGGAAAACAACACTCTACATTGAAATCATATATATTTTGCTTCTTTATAATAAAAATTCTATTAATACTAATTAGAAATGCTTTGCTACTACCAGAGAGAAAAGAGAACTGGGAACTGGCATCAGAGATAAGCTAGAGAAGCTCCAAGCCCTGATCAAAATAGAAAATCAGTCACAGTATTCTGTAGTTAGTGTTCCTCAAGTAATAGCAATATATTGGATGCCATAGGACAAACCACCATTTATAACTCTCCTTGCTTTTATGTTTTTAAAGATCGCCATACCCTATTCTAAAGCTATCATTTTTGCTGATGCAGGGAGAATGATGTCAAAGGAATCATTCAAGGATCATACCAAAATTACAAGCTCATGAATATAGTTTTAGTTTATGTAATTCCATGAAGGAAAAATAAATTTGAAGGGTTTACTATAATATGATTGCACACCAATTAAATGTTCAAGTAAATTGTCTATTGTTTTTCATTATCCGAATCAACTGACCTTTTATTGTAAACAACCTAAATACAATGTTTGTACAATGGCATCATTTCGCTACCATAAAACTTCTTTCCCCTCCCATAACAAGTGTTCTAACATGTAATCTCTTTGGAGATAAATGAGTAAATATTTATTTTTCACCTCCTGTAGTCCAAGAACTTGTAATTTAAGTCTCTATTTTAATAGTGTGATGCCCCATTTACTTTTCATCTAAGTGCAGGAAGTTCTACTATGAAATTTAAATAATGTGCCATATTTGATAAGCTAGACAACAATTTCTTTGGGGTTATATCTATCTCTACCGATTGACCTCATCCACACCATGAATTGAAAAAAACTAAAAACAAAAAATTTCCAATTAACCTTCCACAGTTCTTTGGCATACCCATCGCACACCAAGGTGTGATTGCTAGTTAGTTAATACGATTATGACAGTTTGTACATCCATATCCTCTTATTTGTAACCATTCATAGAAAAGTGTGAATTAATGAATCATATTTGATCTTACATATGGTATCAGAGTTGTGCTTGAGAGTGGTGATCTTCGTGCTAGAGCACGGAATCAAGAATCTGGACTATATTTGGAAGGAGGCATCTGGACTGTATTTGGTTAGAGAATATAACTACAATCAGTTGATCCTACATAGTGAGTTTATGGGGCATTATGCTTAATGGCGTTTCTTTTGCAGATTTTTTTAGAATGTGAGGCATAACAAAGGCCACACAACAAAAGGATCATAAATATGTTTAAGTCTATTATTGGGAATTTGAAGATCTTCTGTTTCATGAAGAATGTTAGGTGTGATTAATGTAGAGAAAGTCGCTAGAGGTGCTACAAAGAATGGTGTAGTGATTCTAGTGGAAAAATGAATTGTTTCTTAATATTAAAGTAATCATTTGCAGTGATAAAGAGTATAGTGTAAATAAAATGAATTTTATCCAAACAAGCAACACTTTTAAGGAAAGAAAGGGGCTAGGGTAGAGGCGAAGTAGTTAAAATGAGTCTACAGACTTTAAAATTTTAGCATGGATTTGCTGAATGAAGGAAACAAGTACTTAACAAATTTCTCTGTAGAGATTGTAATATTTGAGTTTTTTTCTATTTACACTACCTCCTATCATTGATCTCCATTATAATTTAAATATCAAATGTAATTATATGGAGAGTAAGGTGAATCAAAGTTTTGCTAGGAAACACTAAAAAAAGATAGAATTTTGGCTACTTGGGTGGATTTGGAGAATGTTTAATATAATTTGGGGTGCATCCTATGGTAGTTAGATGTTTTTGAATTTTGTATTTGTTAGCTACATGGAATGAGCATGGTAAGTTTATTAATTCCCCTCTTTATAAAGTTTTAGTAGTAAATATTGGAAAAGGGTTCACTATAGCACAACCTTCAACAATTAGATTAGGGGAAAAGAACATTGACATGAAGAAATATTTTTTGTAACGCCCTGCCACGTAATCCTAGAGGATAATGCAAACTCAATGGAAGTGTAGTAATTTTAAAAAAAAAAAAGTGTAATTAACATCAAGTATTACACTTAACACATACATCCTTTAAGATACACAACGACGCTTACAATCAAATCCCATAACTTTACAATAGTGAACTAATCCATAGCATATAAATATTAAACTCATGGTATAAAGAACATACATCCAAAGTATTAAATTCATCTCATAAGATACAAAGTATATTAATGATTCATCCATAGATTGCATTCATTCCATAAAGCAATTACAAAGCCCATTTTTAAAATGAGGAAGTTCATACATTAAAGTTACAATTACAATGTTACAAGATTCCTCCTCGAATACAAATGAGGAGTAATACATATACAAAGTATCCATTTGATACAAAAGAAAAACATAAGGAATAGTACAAAACAACCGATACACGTGAGCTCTCTAATCTGGAAGATCCCGCCATCACGAATAGAAACCCAATGATGTAAGGTGTACGTTCCATCCAACCAAGTGGTACCTAAAGGTCCATCCCCCGTTCTAGGAGATAGTAAAAGGGTTCCCTAGGAAAAACCTACTACCTCAAGACATAGGAAAACTCAAGACTAAACTACACAAGTAAAATACATAACAAGAAGGTTACATTGCTTCCAGAGTTAAATAATCAAATACATCAGCTGAACAATTAAACCCTTGCATAAGAGGAGTGTCATCACAAAGTTGCATGGGTTACCTTGGCACCACTTTGTGTGTCGCCCCCTAGAGAGAGCCACTTCCCTACTGACAACACAAGGAACTAATCCATAACCCAAGGGTAATGACAATGCACAAACGAATATTAAATCCCAATCCAAAATATAAGAGGCAACATATCCCATTCATAGTAACCGGGTGTTTAACTGAAACTCAATCAAGTGCACTACCCAAGGGAAAAAAAGGTTTGAACCATAAAACTTAACAACCCCCTCATAAAATTACAACATCTGGAAGACTTCAAATTCATGACTAACCAATTTCCCCAAAAATGTAAACAAAAATAATCATAATCTTAAATAGGTAACTCATGCTGAAAATAAATCTATTGGTCAATAGGATTTCCTAAATCCAATTTCCATTAAAATACCATAATACATTGTTCGAAATAAACTAGCTTAATACAATTTCAATGATAGACAATAGAAGAAAATTAATTCTAATTGTCTATTTCAATTTTCTCAATTTCATTTTAATAAAAACCAATTTTCCTTTTTACATCCATATAATATATATATATTTTTAAAAATCATTCTGTTATGAAAATGTCTAGTTTTTGCATTTGTATGCACTCATTAGAAAAAACATTATATATATATATATATTATTTAAAATTTTAAAATTAATTACTATTTCCAAAAAGCATATAATTAAATATATAAATATAAAATACCATATTAAAATCCATAAATTATAAATCCGCATTAAAAAAAATTAAAATCAAAATCGAATTTAATGCAAAGGGGCAGACGAATGTTTTTAAAGCCATTAATAATGGTTGGGTCAGCTGCACATGGCCGAAACCCCATTGTGGGGGGGTGTGGCCACTGTGGGGCTCACAGCGTCAGCTCTCCCCCAATGGGGAGTCAGCAATGGGGGTTAGCCCAGCGCTCCCCCACCTATATAAAACATTTTTATTTTTTTTATAAAGCCTGCAAATTTATTTAAAATTCAACGTACGATTTTCGCAATCCGTTTTTTTTTAAATATAATTTTTTCCAGAACCAATTTCTATAGGAAAACTTCTCAAAAATATAAATTTATACATATATTTTTATATGTATATGTATTTATCAAAATACATACATACATACATACATATATATATAAGTCAACATGAATGTTTCAATCTGGTAAATTATTTTCACAAAGTTTTCTACAGGAAGTATTTACAAAATTTCATAGAGGTTTTGAATTTCCCAACCAAATAAAACTAATTGGGAAAAATAAAACAAAACAAAATCTTCTATAGGAAGATCTTTTCCAATTTTCTATGAATTTATCAAGAAGATTGAAAGCAATTCCTACATAGATTTTCCTAATTTCTTTATTGTTTTCCCTTTGGGGTTTTCTATTGTTTAAAAATAATTTCTATAGAGGCTCTCAAATTTCACTTATAAAATTTTCTACACAATAAATTTTTCAAACACATAAAACTGTCAAATCTAGAAAATAAATTAAAGCTTCTACACAAATACTTCTTGTACAAGAAATCTTTCTAATTTGAAAAACAATAATAATAATTAAAAGAACTTGTTTCCAGATGCTTGAGGAAATGAAATTTGAAGAAGAGCTTCACTTCCAGATTCCAAATTGCCAAAGATTCCTCCAAAAAATATCACTTTCCAGAAAGATGAAAAACAAAAAACCTGAGCCAAAAACTTTCCGAGAACCTCTTTTTTAATTTTCAACAACTTCCCCTAAAAATGTCTTATTTTCCATTTCCGTGATGTAACCTCCTTCCTCTTTTCTCTTTTCTCTTTCAGTTATTGCAAATATTCTCTTCAAGAATAAATTCTCAACAACGGTAATTAATTAATTTTCTAACACATGTGTCAAAATTAAAATATCTTTTAACCAACTCTTAGATATTTCCTCTTTTGATATTTACAAGATTTTATGAAATTTATAATTCAAATTTACATAATAATTTCTAAATAAATTTAATCCAGTTAATTTAATTACTTTATAAAATGAAGTTAATCACAAGGATTAAATTACTTTACAAAATAAATTAAATACAAAGCTTCTAACAACATTAATCAAAATTAATTAAATAATCACTAAAAATCATTAAAAGCATAAATTAACGTTAATTTCCCACATAACATACCTTGCAAAATAATTAAATAAATGACAAGGAAAACATGGACAAGATAACAACAAATCATATCGAAACAAGGACTGACGACACATTGTGACTAGGGTTGTGGTTTGACAAGGAAATCTCGTTATTATCTCCCAATCAACTATTCCACTAGGCAATGGACACACTCAAACTTGTGAATCTAGGTGGATTTGATGTCATGTACCTGCAATCCTGCAATGAAACATATGTTGTACATGTATATATATATATATCATGAATCAAACACATTGTGAAGAGAAAATTGCAAAATTATAGAGCGCTCGCAAGCGAGTGATGCAATCCTGTTCCCTTCACCAATACAGTGTCACATCAAAACTGACGAAATTAAAATATAAATTAACTACAGAGAGCATATATCAATATCAACTCAAATAAAAAACTATGCTAACTAGAAACCATGTCACAAAAAATAATTATCCATATAGTGTACCATCACATCAAAATATAAAAACCATCATCACTCCAATGTTAGTGATCAAATAACAACATAGTATCATGGTCTATCAAAGTAAAAGCACTGTCTGAAAACATAAGCAAATCGGAGGGGTGCTACATTTTCTATATGGAAAGGATTCACAAGATTCATAGGGTCTATGGAAAAATTGTGTGGGCTCTAAGATGAAATCCATGAATTTGGAGCATGAAAAAGGAACTACCATTCAATATGTTGCCACTTATTATGCTTGGAATAGTCATCATGTTAATATTATTGATACACTTGCTCATGTTGACTTCACCATTGAAGTAGAGCGGGTATTGTGTGTGTTAGATGATGCAATAAAGAGTGGGGCAATCATTCATTTGTAATATATGAGAATTCATTAATGGTTACATAGTCATTTGAATGCATCTCTTATTAGTGGTAACTTGGACGTAAGTTACTTTACAAGAGAAGATGTAACTAAAATTGCTCTTATGAGTATTGTAAGATGTCAAATAGTTTATATATCTTCCCTGAGATGTGTTAATCAAGTAATCTATCTTCTTACTTTCAGTGCTTGGGAAAGTGCATTCCAAAACATTTAAACAATTGCTAAATATCGTGTAGATGGGTTTATCAATGTTATCAATGGATTTTCAAAGAGATATTCTTGGAATTTTGAGGCTATCTTTGCTACACCTCATGAGGTGTCCAAAGACTCATCCAATACATCAAATGGATAAATTGTAATAGGATCTACTAGAGGTTGGTGGCACCGAAGGATGGGGGAATTTTCATTATCTCAAGTTAGCTTCTCACTTTTGAGATGGTGTTTCACATGAGAAGCTTTTTTTTTCTTTCTTCCCTTATTTCTTATTTTGGTTCTAATGAATTTTCAAGAATACATATATTGTGAAGTTTATTTTTTGGAGATAGGTAGGGGATTTGGTGTTGAAATCAATATGGATTATTTTCCAATGATTTTATGAGATTGTGATCAATAATTATACCTTTTTGAGGGTCATCTGACAACACAATGGAGTGCTATGTTCACATAGATTAATATGGATTATTTTCATTCGTACTTCAAGAATTAGTGATTTAGGAGTTCAAGAAAATGGTAGTCCAAGAACTCAGAAATTCAACTCAAAGCTACATCCCTTTGAGGGTCACGAGGTAGCTTGATGGATTTCCATTTGATTCAAGATTTGTTTCTTCAAAGGAAGATCTTCTCAAGAATATATATCAATTTTGTGATCAACAAGTTTTGTTATGTAAGCCATAATGGGGGGTCCCTTGGCAAGGTGAAATATGATGTTTTGGGGGTATGTTTGTAGGAACAACATAATAAGGGTGTAATGTTAGCGTAGATATGTTTATCACATTGTTTGGTTAATTAGTTAATGCAATTATGATAGTTTGTACTCCCAAATCCTCCTATTTGTATCCATTCATACAAATATGTGAATTAATGAATCACATTTGATCTTACACTATCATTATATCTAAATTTCATTTCAATAAGCTGGATTGCTTCAATGATCATCTAAGTGTAAAAACAACAAAATATCACCAATTTATATTGATTACCATCTAGATTCTCTAATTCACATTAAGGACTATTCTTTTTTATTTGATGTTAATGGAACAAGTTATATTAATGGTCATCCTATACTTGAGAAATGATGTACATACCAAGGATTTGCACCTAATGTTGTGTGGGAAGTTGAAGGATCCTAGAGGAAAACACTTATTAGCATAATTAAAAGGTATTTAAACACTTGTTAAAATAAATACATATAAAGTATATGATGACATATTACAACATTAAAAATATAGTTTTTAAATGTAAATATAATATGATGATATTATGTATTAGTGAAATTTGTATAAATATAATATTTCCAATTTATTTTTTTGTTTTATTTTGAGATAATTGATTAATATATTTACACATCAACAAATGACATGATCTTATGTGAAGTGAGGTTTATTCCTCTAGGCTTCATTTATCTCTCAACATAAATTTGTATACATCTATTTGCATCTCAAGTCTATTTCTGCACATGTCATTCCTATAGAAAACACATTTATTTCAAAATTTTATATCTCATCACCTTGGATTTTTTTTTGCAAGTGCAAAGTTATTTTCACATCTAAAAATTTGATGACTCATTTTCTAAAATTCATATTAAAATTTGACCAACCCTTATCCATGTTTTAGTAATTGTTTTAAGCCAATGATAAAAGACATTTACATAATTAAGTATTGTGTACTTATATTTAAAGAAATTGAGTTACATTCATTTTATACTACAAGCTCCTTACATCCAATCCTTTCTCATGTATTAGAGTATTTAAGGAACAACCATTAGAATAACTTAGTTTTGTATTGCACAATGAATCAATATTTACATATTCATTCTAGGGCATGATTTGTTATCTATCGAGCCTTTTCATGATCATAATAATGATCATTGACCTAGGTAACTTGTCTCCTAGTGATTTTAGAAACCCTCTAAAGGTATTCATAAATACTATATGTATGGATAAAACAATATAAATAAAATATGAATTAATTGAATTAGAGAGTAGGAGTTTAGAACAAATATACTTAGATCCATGCAATTGAGGATAAATTAGTGGATGTAAATATGATCTAAAGGAATAGAATCAACCTAAGATAGAATATAGGTTTGGCATAAAATTAAAAGTGACACATAAACAAAGAGGTTCTAATTCAAGACTTGAGACCATCTTTAAACTATTCAATTTAAAACATATTTATTTTTCATTTACTTTTTAAATTATTAAATTTAGAATTAAAAATTCTCACAAATATACCATTGAATAAATCTCAATTAATTTATGCTTATACCCATTTGTACATCTTAGATTAGGGGTGATCCCACAATACTGGTTTATAATTTTTGGCCAAATTGGACACTGAACTGATTTTTTCTAACTAAATATTCACTTTTGGGCACCTATAGTGGCTAAACCATGAGGAATTTGAAGATGATGCAAACTAGCGATTTTTGGAATTTTATCTGTAGATTCTAAATATATTTTTGTCAAAAATTTTGGAATCAAATTGCACTTCTTTTTCCATCTCCTTCAAAAACTAGGTTTTTTCAGTAAACACCATTTTTAAGGAGTGACGCTCATCGTATAACACATAACTTTTTTTCCATGAACTATTTTTTTGAATTTAGATTTGTAACTATGATATCTAGTGCTTCCAATTGGTTTTATAGTGTTTCATTGAATATTTTTTCCTTAATCAAGTTTTGAAGTCAAACCAATTACAATTCAGACATAGGCAGACCGTATAACACAACTTTTTTTTTATACAATCGAAATTATTATTTTTTTGTTGGATCAAAGATTTCAATATCTGGTGCACTCATATTTTTAATTTTTATTTTTGATAATCTTCTATTTTTCCACATGTACAGAATAAAGAGCTTGATTTTTGGTGAAAAACCTACATTCACAAAAAATAAAAAATAAATATAATAATAAAATTAAATTTATTTAAAATTATACTTTTTGGGAAGCTTATAATAAGGATTACATACTTACAAAAAATAAATTTTAAATGAATTCATTTGATCCCCCAAAAGGTAAATCAAGAGTGGTTTTTTATCAACATTTTGATATGTGTAAAGGAGACTTCGTTATAGGTATAGTTTAAAACTAGTGGGGATCTATTCAAGGGGGTTTGATCTAAGGTAGTTTGATCAAACCCTCTTCAATTGGAATGCTTTAAATGAAACTTTTTAATGCTTAAATCATTATATTTTCTAAAAATATGTGATCTTAGCAAAAATCAGAATCTCCTAGAAATTGTAAACCAACTCTATGGGATCACCCTTAGAAAAAGTTTATTTTTCTTTAAATTTTTGGTAAACTTCTCAAATCCTACGTGAACTATATTTCCTCTAGGTTCTCCTATAATTATTAAAGTTTTTAGATGATATACATTAGTTAGATTTCAGTTATCTTATTTTAAGATCCATTATATCCTTATGCTTCATTAATAAATCCTCATTTTTAGTTTTATTCTTCTTTATATATCCAAAATTTCACCCACCATATCCACCCTCATGTTTTATTTAGGGTTTAAATTTTACATCCATTTTAAATCCAATATATCTATAATTTCTTAATGTAGGAGCATAACTTTTAGAGGTCGTAACTTTTGATTGAGATTATTGATGGATCCCATTTTTTTGGACATCAATAAAATTTAAAATTCAAGATACCCATATTTTTTTCTTTGGTTATGCACCATTTTGTGAAATTTGAGGCCTAGTACAATCATCTAAGGCCTCAATGTTATATTTTAGTGTTATTTAAAAAATAGAGTTTCATATTTACAAGTTTGTATAGGATTTTGAACTTGAGTTTTAAGTTAGTCTTGGGATATATTAGGATATTTATAAGATAGAGGATAATTACATTTTCAATTCAGTTGACTTTAAAGTCATTAAAAATAGTATTTTTTATAAATTTAACAGTTTTGGTTGTTGTAAACAATATTTTAGTTTGACTACTTTTGGGATGCATATTAATTATGATAGATAGTATGTAGGTTATAGATTTAATTTCAAATGAAATAATATTATATGTATTTTTTATTTTATTTTTAAAATGAAAATAGATTTTTCTTTTGTGTTTTCAATGTTAGAAAGTATGGATATATTTTTGCTCATTTTTTGGATCCATCATTTAGTGGCAAAGAAAGTTTAGCTATGGGTAGATATTTTGATGTTTAAAAATGATGAAAATAGGATAAGGAGGCTATGATTTTATTATTCAAAATATGAAAATGCTACAAGGAAAGTGGGAGAGCTTATTGAAATTATTGATGAATATGGATTGAGAGAAAGAGGTCAAAATAGTTAGTTGAATAAAGAGAGCATATAATAGAAGCTAGTGAATAAAATTCAACATTCATTCTTAAAAAAGAGGAATATAAATTATAATCACCAACAATGAGAGAAATAATAAATTTGATGGAGTAAATATTGAGGTTTTAGAATATGAGGGTAGTCTAAAACTAGTGGAGTTGTTGGAGTAGTTATATATTTTAAATGAATTTAATGAATTGAAAGGTATAGTAGAGGAGAAGAAAGTAAAAATTTCATGCATAAGATTGAAGGGTCATGCAATGATATGGTGGGATATCCAACAAATAAAGAAAAATGATGGGTAAGGTCAAAATTAAGACATGGAGAAAATATGGAGAAGAACCTAAGGGGAAATTTTCTTCTTTTAGATTATGTAAAAACCCTCTATAAAAGAATTCAAAACCTAATGAAAAATGAGCACAATGTACATGACTAAAAAATAATTTTATAAGCTTTTCATTTGAGTAGAGTAAGATAAAATATATGAAAAGGTGGTTACAAGGTATGTATGTA
>VDFB02147954.1:0-28576 GCA_007258455.2 Sequoia sempervirens
GTGATAAAGTCCATCGATAGGCATTCCCACTTCCTGTCAGGAATCGGAAGTGGCTGTAGTAAACCTGCCGGGTACGTGTTCTCCTGCTTGTTCTGCTGACAAACAGGGCACTCACGCACATACTGAAGAACATCTCTCTTGAGTCCTTTCCATGTGAACCTCTCCCGTATCTGCCTGTAAGTCTTGAAGTATCCGGGATGTCCTGCTGTAGGGATGTCATGAAAGGCTCGCATAACAATGTTCTTCACCTCTGAACCGGAAATCAGAAATATCCTGTGCTTGTAAATGATCAAGTCATTTACAAGTGTATACCTGGTGTCAACTGCTGATCCCTCAACAATACTGGAGGCCCAACTGTCCTTGGCATACTCTGCCACTATCATATGCCTCCAATCCTCCGAAATCTGAACCATAGTGCTCAAGTACGGTCTACGTGAAAGTGCATCCGCCACTACGTTCTGTGTACCTTTGATATATGAAATATCAAAGTCATAAGCCTGCAACTTACTGACCCACTTCTGCTGTCTGTCATTGAGATCTCGCTGCCCCAAGAAGTGTCTCAGACTGTTATGATCAGTCTTAATGCAAAATTTGCTGCCAACAAGGTATTGTCTAAATTTTGCTAAAGCATGCATAATCGCGAGCATCTCCTTATCATATATGCTGTACAATCTCTCGGGTCCTCTGAGCTTGCGGCTCTCGTACACAATCGGGTGCTTGTCCTGCATAAGCACCGCACCAATGCCCTCACCTGATGCATCACATTGAAGCTCAAACGGCTTCGTAAAGTCGGGTAGTGCCAAAACAGGGCATGTGGTCATCAACTCCTTGAACTTCACAAAACACTCCTGTGCCTCAGAAGTCCAAACAAATGCCCCTTTTTCATCAAATCTGTCATCGGGGCTGCATGTCGTGAATAACCATTCACGAACCTACGGTAGAATCCACACAAACCGAGAAACCCTCTCAACTGTGTCAGGTTTGCCGGTGTGGGCCAATCAATAATGGCGCGGATCTTTTCAGGATCCATGCGCACTCCATCTGCACTGATAATATGACCAAGATATAGCAATTCGGTCATTCCCAAGTCACACTTGGATTCCTTGGCATACAAGGACTCCCTCTCCAAGATACTCAACACTGTCTCCAAATGAGCCAAGTGCTCCTGCCATGTCCTGCTATATATGAGAATATCATCGAAGAATACCAAGACGAACCTCCTCAGCTGTGAATGAAAAACCCGGTTCATCGTGGACTGAAATGTAGCCGGCGCATTAGTGAGCCCAAATGGCATCACTACGAACTCAAAGTGCCCACAATGACATCTGAAGGCTGTCTTCTCTATGTCCTGTTCACGGACTCTGATCTGATGATAACCCGACCGTAAATCAATTTTAGTAAAGTAACAGGCACCATGGAGCTCATCAATAAGCTCATCAATCCTCGGTATCGGGTATCGGTTCTTAATTGTCCTCTTATTCAGGACCCTGTAATCAATGCACATACGTAACGTTCCATCCTTCTTCTTCACCAATACAACAGAAGAAGCGAACGGTGATTTGCTTGGTCGAATGTGACCCATAGCAAGTAACTCCTTTATGGTCTTCTCTATCTCATCCTTTAATCTTTTAGGATGCCTGTAAGGAGTTATCATAACGGTTTCGCACCCTCCTCGAGCTCAATGATGTGCTCTATCCCTCTGTCTGGAGGTCTACCTGCGGAATATCACTGAACACCTTGTCATGCTTGATTCTCAACTTCTGAATGTCAGGATGATATTCTGGTCTTTTGCTGTCCCTCCTGTAAAGGTGCTAAATGACACTCGGCAGCCCACTCTACCATGTCATGACGCATGAGCCGCTCCATTCGGCGAAAAGAAATTGTTTTAAGGTCGCTGTCCCGTATTGCCTTAAGTATGTGTCTTCCCGTCGACCTCAAAACGGATCTCCATGTCCTTGAGACGAAGTGTGACCTCCTCCAATGAGTGTAACCACTTCATTCCCAAGACCAAATCAATGTCTCCCATATTAACAACATAGTAATCTGCCTTGAACTCATAGTTGTTCAAGCGTAAAGGGAGATCCTTAATCATGCGCTCGCATCTCAAAGTGTATCCATCTGCCACTTTGACTCTGATGCCCTCGAACTCCTCAGTGATGAGTCCACGTTTCTCAACAAACCTAGCATCAATGAAGTTATGCGTGGCTCCTGTATCCAATAGGGTAATAACCCTCTGTCCTGCTAACACACCACGAAGCCGGAAAGAACCCTCCTGCTGAATGCTAGACAAACGGGCCTCCTGTACCTGAAGCTCGGGCTCTATCTCTGCTCTAGGCTCTGGAGCCTCTGACTTTGAATCATCTGAATGCTCTGGCTATTCGGAATTTTCTGATTCGGAGTCCTCATAATACGCCCACATCACACGATTTGCCTTGCCCTTAGGTCTTAGAGGACAATCGTGACTGGCGTCATATGGTCCCTTGCAGTAGAAGCAAAGCTTCTTCCTGCGAAGGTCATTCAGGGCCTCACGATCCAAAGGTGGGAATGCTGATTTACCTTTTGAATCGTTTTTATAATCTGATTTTTCTTTGTTATAATCAGATTTATCCTTATTTCTGTTAAGCCCTTGTTATCCCTGAACGATGAAGAACCTTTGGAGTTGAATTTACTCGACGGGGCTGCAAACTCCATGTTTCGTGCTTTCTTCATCGCCTCCTGTAATGATGAAGGATCAAAAGCTTTGATCCAGCCTCTCAGTGGCTCTGTCAAACCCTCCATGAAGAGTACTACCAATCTCCTCTCTGATATGCTCGGAACCATGACGGATAGCCTCTGAAAGTCACTGATATAAATCTCAAGACTGCCACTCTGCCTCAACTGTGCCAAGTCTCTGAAGTAGGTTTCCGGATCCTTCCTATCAAACCTCTCAACCAATCTGTCTACGAACTCCTGGTATGAAGTGATCCTGTCATGATGTAGCGTCACCATGCCATGGTGCCACCAGTCGTAAGCTACTCCCTCGAGGTGCAGTGTAGCGTATCTAATAGCGTCTCTCTCCGCCATCGGACGCAAAGTGAGGAATGTATCAAGCTTGCTAATCCAAGCTTGAGCTGTCATCTTCCCACTACCATCAAACATCACCAAATTAAGCCTGTTGGTTGCATGTTTGAGATCATTGTTCTGGTATCTGGGTCTCCACTCCTGACGACCTCTATGATGCTCTCGTCTCTGAGTGACAAAACGGTCGAAAGAAAGCCTTTCTCTGACTGCAGGAGGTATCAACTCCCATTCCTCGTTCGCTGCCATAAGCGAATCAGCGAACAACTCCTCATGATCCTCATCTGGTATAGCCTCATCGGGCTCCTGTCTCGTGAACGTAGGCCTAGTAGGCCTATCTGCTGTCCGTGACCCTGTCCTAGGAGCTCTCCGTGACTCTGCATCACTCCTGTCATCGTCACGATGTGGTGACGGTCTCCTCGAGCTACCCAATCTCTGCAGTGCTACTGCTACCTGCTGTAATACATCATCGGAACGACGTTGTCCTGCACGAAGATCTCTGAGTGCAAGCAAGACCTCTGGATCGTCCTGATCTCTGTTATTCTGTGGGATCTCTGTCCTAGGTACATCTGTCCTATCTGTTCTGTCATTCCTGTCAGCCATGATTTCTGGCTGCCTGCTCAAACTGCGTTGCCTTTCAATCAAGGCACGTCTGCGAGTATAGTACCTGTATGTATCAAATTCCTCTGGCTGCATGTGATGGCTAAACCCTCAGGATGGCAGGATTTAGCTCTGATACCACTGTAGAAACCCTAGTTTCCCCCTGATACTGATTCTGACTATGTTTTTAGGTTTTTCTGACGTTTTTGGTTTTTTTTGCAAATTTTGAGTTTTTGATGCAATAAATGAAAGGTACGGCTTTTGCTAATAATTGAAATAAATTCAATAAAAATGCTAGATGGATAATATGCGTTGGAAATGCAAGGTAGAATGAAGGCGTTTCATAAATTATCCATTCATAAGAGCTCAATACAAAATGGATCTGCTAACATGCAAGAATAAATTAATGATTTTTATTGTAAAAACCTGGTAAACCAGCAAGCTGAAGAAGGTACAGATTTGGTACGGCTGATGTAAAATGATGCTCTCTCCTTCCTGAAACAATCTCAGATGCCTCCCAGTATCCTAGCGCCCACACAGGTGAAGATTGGCAACCAAAGAGTTAGGCGTTTTCTTCAAGGAATAAACACGCCTTTATGAAAAGTACGGCCCAGGTACAGTTGTACGGCTGAGACAACAATCAGCAATAATTTAAATAGTACGGCCTCCCTCTGATGTCTCTGAATGATGAAGAATATGTGCGCCCAGGTAAATAGATGATCTCTGAATGAAAGAAGATGCTGAAGCTCTGTAAATGAATTAACTTTGAAGATCAATGATTTCCTCTGTGTGAGAAAACCTCTGCTGGCAATAGATCAAGTGATATTTCACACCCTCTGAATTGCTTTCCGCTGGAGATGGCTCGTTCCCCAAGGAATTCGAGTTCAAACCCTAAGGTTCTGTGCTCAGATCAATTTGATCAGTTTCTCAAAATCCAATAATCACATAATGCTCAAAACCCAAGGCAAATCCACTATTATGCTGAAAAGTGCGATTTCCTTAAGAATAGGGTTTTAATTGAATATTCACATTTTAATCTTTTAATAATTCAATAGTCTCTGTGAAATATTTTATAATAATCTTTAATTGCCAAACTGGCCCCTTTCCTGATGATGGCGCACCCCTCAATGAGAAATCACTTAAGTTATAATTAATATTATAACTTTATATTATAATCATTAAATAATTAATATTTAATTAATGCAATTAAATATTAATATCTTCCTCGATACTAATCCGATGACTGATCCGTGCACTGACGAACTCTGAAGTGATTAATACTGCCAAAGCCATACTGCTAAAAATAGCAGGGGTCCCACTTCGCCAGGAATTGCTAAAAATAGCAATTTGCAAAAAGTCCCCGATTGAGCCAAACGAAAGACTACCGATCAAACTCGCTAACGAAGCTGAGCCAAGCTCAAGTGACCCTCTATCCAGTCTATCAGCCTACGAGGGTCGTGTGATAGGCCAATTCCTGTACTCCGAGAGATGTCACTGAGAAGGGGACATGACAGTTTCATGCAATTATGATGGTGAATTCTTTGCTTAGTTAGATTGATCATGTTTTGTGTTCAATAAGCTTGTTCAAATTGAGCTGATAGATGTGCCACCTTGCCTTCAAGTTGAGAATCTGTTCTTGTTTATCGTGTGATGTGTGTGAATAATAAACTTGTTCAGATTGAGCTGATAGATGTGCCACCTTGCCTTCAAGTTGAGAATTTGTTCTTGTTTATCGTCAAATAATCATTCCTGCTCCATTTCCTCATGCTCTGTTTTCTTGAGGAAACTGGATAGATTTAAAGTAGTTAGCTTAGTTGTAGTTAATGATCTGCGAAACCAGGAAACACTTAGCTGCAATGTATATAGTTTTCTTGAAAGCCTTGTACCTCTTATAGCTGAGACAAAAAAGACAGGATATGGTTTAGTTTATTTCCCTTTTCAAGCACTTTTGTCTGGCACTACGAGGGAGCTTCCCCTCCTAATTTGAAGAGCACTCATTACGCAATGTGCATAGCTGTTCGTACAAACTTGCACTCCAGAGGTGTCAGTTTTTACGCCAACAAAGATATGACAATACAAGGCAGTGTGCGACATGGAAAGTTAGAAATAAAGGTATGACTACTAGACCAGTAGCATGCTTGATTTGAAAGATCATTTCCCATATGCTTCTGATGATTCAAGTGATGAAATGATTAGAATCAATAGAAGAAATAGTAGGCTTGATTTGAAAGAATTTCTGTTTGGCAATTTCCTTCCTCATCAGTGTAGTGTGATTGATAATGGAAGTTGTTGATCTTCATAGGAAGGGTATTGTCAGTAGCACTTCTCAAACCAATGCACAATTTCCAGCCTTTGAAGGATTTGGACCTAGGTGTCACTTTAAAAAGTGCTAATCACTTTATCAAATGAATTGTAAATCAATTTGACAAGCATCAATCATCCAAGTGAGAGGAGCCTTGTCATTTAGTTATAAATAGAAGTTGTTGGCAATTTAATAAAAGTTAGAAATTTTATGTAGCTCCTTAGTGCAAGAAATTCAAGACATTCTCTAGGTGAGCAACAATAAGAATCATTTTTTGAACAAGTCTTTTCTAATGAACATGTATTCTTTTCTCAAAGAATTAATATAAGACATGTTTCCATTCGTTGAATGCTAAATTGTTTCCATTATTTGATTGGTTATTTCAGGGAGTTTCATTCAAATTACTAGGTACACATTTGTTGTGCTTGTATTGCAATTTGATTAGTCTGCAACCAAGTGTTGTTTCTAAATCTTTTCAAATGCAATTTGTGGGATATTTGATATAAATAATGGATAATTAAGTATGATTTGTGTTGGATAAGTGGGAATGCATGTTAGAGTGTGAGATTTGCAAGACAAAGCCCAATAAATCATGCTTTTCTGAAACTATAGTTTACATATAAAATTGCTTAATGAATTTGTTTCTTGAATCTGTTGCATAGGAATAGGCACCGGTCTACAAATTTCTAATGCCACGCTTTAGAAATTTAAGGACAAATCTTTTGGAACAGTAATTTATCTTGTTTGTTCATTCACATTTCACATAATTGTATATGGAAACATGTTTTCTTTGCTTTGATTCTTTTTCCTTTGCTTATACATCTATGAATGCATCTTTTCTGCATACTTCAAGATCCTTTCATATTCTACCATGAACTAACACATCATGAGTGAGTGATAGAGAAATTGGGCTTAGCTTTGTGTCCTTATAGGCCTGGTTCAATGGTGGATGGTTTTACAAGAATTGATCAAAGTTCTTTAAATTCTTCAAAATCTTCTGGTTATCTCTTAATCTTTGCTAATGGTTGTTTCTAAAATGGCTAAGATTAATGAATTGTTTTTTATTATAAGTGTGTCTATTCATAAGATCTTGTAGGAATACCCTCTTGAGTCTTGCAGTCAAGGAATACAATAGTTATGAAATTCTCAATGACCTTCTTAGGAGATACAAAGAATACTGAACAGCCAAAATCCCCAACACTGTGGACTATGAATACCTTTCTGTTTCTTAGTTGGTTTTATCAAGCAGTTAAGGAAAAAGAGAATTCGGTTTAACAAGAGTCTGCTTACCTTAAAATATCTGATGGCGCACTTTTAATACTTAATGTGTTTTTAGGATATTCGATCTATTAAATAATACACAGAGATGGAGGTAAGCATGAAATAATCCTAATTAAATGTAATTAGGTTATAGTAATATGAACTTTGGTGAGTGACCTTGTAATCCTTGAAGTGAGTATTTGGGAATCTTAAGAAACAGGTGAAATTTATGGAAGCTGGTGAAATCTTCAGTGCACTTTTCCTTTATAGGAATTCCCAATTTGATTCAATGTAATGTGCAAATTAAGTTATTTTGGCATGAACTTGACTGTATGTGCCAAGTGACCTTGAAAATGTTGGTTGCTATTTGCATGGATATATAGATCTATGCGAAACAGCCCTTAGGCAACTAAGTTTTTTGTTTAGGGGAATGTCTTTGTTTCAATTTTAATGGCACCATGAGTAATTATAGGTTTTAACTTTTAAGGTTTAAACTCTCAACATAATGCAAAGTTTATAATTAATAAGCATTTTCAGGATGTTTAAGTGCTACTACTACTTGGTTTTCTATTAAAGGAAAAAAGAGCTTGCCATGTTATTTGGATGTTTTCCTGTTGCATCAGGAGAACTATGAGTTTGTTTGATGCTTTAGTGGGTTCATATGATGCACACTCATGATTGACACACAAATGTCAAATGATGGGGACTTAGAACCAATTGGCTACACAAAACTACGGTCTCAATCACCTGAGCAAGCCATTTGATCACATTTCTCTCTACATTTAGTTTTACTATGTTAAGAGGCAATAGATGGGCATTTTAAGTACCATACAATAGCGTACAACAATTTTTCATTGTTGATTTTTGTGTTGAATTTGCTTGTTATTTACCAGAAATGCATTCAAGGCAGACGAGCTAGGCTTGGAGATTTCGCTTCTTGTTTTTCCAGCAATTGTTTCTTTGGCAGCTGAACCTATTGCATCTTTGTTGGACACTGCATTCGTCGGCCATATAGGTATAAATAGAAGCATTAGCTAACTGGCATCCTTCTTCTTCAAGGAAAATCTATTTATGTCTATCAAAAATTTAGAATGAGATTTAAAGATAGTTTCTTTCAGAAACCTAGATAGGTTGCTTTAAAATCTAAAGGAATATGTCTTCCATTGTCTGGAATTACCTTCAGAATCATTCAATTCGATATAGCCCAGCACGGTCTAGATTTAGAATACTAGTGCTCTTGCTAGTCTTCCATTATGTATTTTGTCTTGGAGCTAACTTCTTTGGCTTGTATCCTTGTAATAAATATATCCTTTTGCAGTTTTTTTCTTTGGAATCCTGTTATAAATTTAGCACAAAAGGATTTAACGATTCAATCAAGAAACTTAGTTTTTCATTCCACAATCAATAACAACTAGGAAATTTGGGAAATGAATTTTAAGTTTCACAGTGACCTTGTGGAATGTAGCAGAGCTTGACTGTAGGCTGTTTGATTATATGTAAGGTAATTGGTTCTTTTGAAGAAAATGAAGAGGCTGATTTACTATTCAATTAATGAAGACAGTTTTGAAAAATTGATGCCTATTTGTGGGTTTTGTCTTAAAGGTCCAGTGGAGCTGGCTGCTGTTGGGGTTTCAATTTCAATCTTCAATATTGTATCAAAATTGTTTAACATTCCTCTTTTGAACGTGACTACTTCATTTGTGGCGGAAGATAAAGCTTCAAGAGACTTTGGAGAGAAAGTAGTTATCAATCAGGCTTATGACAAACGAAGTAAAAATTACACTAGAGGCAATACAAGTACGTAACTATGTAAGGAAGTCAAGATCTAGTAGAATTTGTTGCTCTAGCAAAGAAGTCATCTAGTTAGATTAAATCTGTTTAAGACCTCTAACCTGCAATAGCTCATATCTGTTTGGGACATCTAAGTTGCAATTGTTTGCAGGTCACTGGAGCTTGGAAGATAAGGATAAGCTTCAAGAAGCATTGTCTGAGGGAAATAATAGGTTGCAGTTACCTGCTGTCTCAACTGCATTGGTTTTAGCAGCTGGCCTTGGTGTTGTAGAAGCAGTTGCGTTAGCTCTTGGAGCAGGATATCTTTTAAATTTCATGGGTATACCTGTGGTATGTCCCAATATCATTTTATTTGCTAGCAGGCTACTTTTCAAGTGACTTGAAAAAAAATCCAAATTTGAGAAAAATTCAGCTTGTACAATTGTGATTAATGAGAAAAGTTTGTTGAACTTCCAAATTAACGGAAGGCATGCAATTAAATACAAAAGAGATTAGATATGTTTCAACCATGACCTTTTACATATACTAACTAAGAAAAGGCTAGAAAAACATTGCAATTAGAAGTGATCAACATATATTTTCATATAATGAATCAAATAACATGCAATAATATTAAGGCTGCACAACCTGCACTCTTTCAATGTAATGTATTTTCTTGTTATTAAAAAAAACATGCAATAAGAAGATAATAATGTGCATCAAATATACAAAATTGTTTTTGAGATAAATAAGTCACTTTTACTGATTTATATTGGGATAACCAATGATTTTGTTATTTTTAAGGATCATTCTCCTTGTATTTGTTATACTGATATATAAGCAAGTGCTCGTTAAACTGTTAGTAGCAAAGACACCATACTCTATTCCTAGGTGTTGATGTGATTTTCGTGACCGCACCAACACAGAATAAAGTTGCCAACGGCTACCCTATTCTCTTGATCAAAGTATCCAACATGCTAAGATTGCGAGAGAGTTTGTGTGTTCAACTCCAAGGTTCCTTCTAGGCGGTGGATAGTCTTAGTTGGCTCGATGTGATTTGCTGGTATTTCAAGGGGACTTACGCAATTGTTCAGCAGCGGACAACAGACAGCAGATTAAAGGGTTTCACGTGGTTCGAATGATTTGGCAGGTAAGTGCAAGTTTCCTAACACTAACCAGAATGAACTGAATTTAAATGAGTGCAGGGATAAGAGATGCTATAATTCTACTCTAAGGTGTGGGACATGGCGATCAATTCTCGCAGACTTCAACCGAGCTTTGCTTTTCCTCGCTTCAGACAGCTTCCACAAAACCGGTGCAATCTTTAGAGGAGCAATCAAAGGTATTCAAATCATGATTCAGCATGAAGACACCATCACAATGATGCATGCCAACATATAAACCATAATCGAAGTTAAGTTCACAATATTCCAGTTGACCACACAAGGCGAACCCACCGTCAGCGAGCCTGCTAGTGGTATGGATAAGTGAAGTTTTGTTCAAATTAAACATCACATTTCACAATTACCAACTACTTGCATGAAATGAATATCTACTTTACTTTAAGCTACTTCAAGATTCTAAGTGAATTGGAAGGACGAAGAAGCCTTGCTAGCTACTCACAACAAAGAAGAGATCACCATAAATGAAAACTCTTTTATTATGAAAGTGTTCACAACAACTTCTTACAAAGTATTCAAATGGAAGACTTTCCTTCCTTTTCAATCTAAGCTAAACTATTAAACTATGCTACCTCCTATTCTATCAATCTCTCTCTATTCCTTCTCTGCTATTCTAATGAGGTACAAATGAGGGGGGATGCCCCTTTTTATAATTGGCCAAATCCAGTGGATGGCTCAGATTCAATTACAATGAAGGGATCAGATCGAGCCACATAAACCCTAACCCTAAAAACCACCACCAAGAGGAGTGAGGTAATAAATGAGCAATTAATGTCCACCACACTTTTAGAAGATTCTTGTCCATAGACGCGTTCGCATTGTTCTTGTTCCTCTTCTTGATTGCAAACTGGATGAGTCTGATCATCATGGCTTCTGTTTCTTGGACTGATATGGCAGGTACGTTCAACTATTTGACGATGATCTTCCTCCTTGTTGTCATGGTACCTTTGGTTATGCGGGGTATGCTGGAGAACATTTTTTGGGTCATTGCTGGAGGACTTTAGACTTAAAAAGAATTCCTTTATTCTGTCCTTCAATCTGTCATGATGTCAGTCTCCAACGCCTAGGCCTTCATCTTTTCCTTCATTCTAAACTTGAAATATTTTCTTGTCTTGGATTCAATCATTCCCACTTGCCATTCACCTGACTGCGTTGGGTGCATATTGGGTCTTTGAGGAGAAATTCAACACTTAGCCATTTCTGATAATGTCCCCTTCATGGTTTGGATGCAAGTGAGACATCATAGAGAGGCTTGAAACATGTAACTTTATTTCATCCTACAATTGCAATATTGTCTCGAAGTATTCGCTCCACTTCGAGCCCTCCCACTTTGGTCCCGACATTCGTCCTGCAAAACAGATAAAAAGAAGAGCATCAGAACACTTATAATAAAAATTCACTTTACTCACCTAATATCCATGTTCTGATCTCCAAGGTTTGAGTGATCTAGTTCATCCTTTTTCTCTAGCAAACTTCATCTTTAAATTCTTCATGCCTTAGCCAAATTTCCAACCCATCTGCCTTAGAAATAATTTATTTCCTCTAGAAGATTCATCAACCAAGCGCCCGAGTGAAATTTCCATCTTAAAGTCCTTGGCAAGGTGTGGAAAATTTTAAAATCATCTCCTTCTCGAAGATATCCGATACCCAGAAGCTTGCTCGCCCTTGTTTACTATATTTAGTAAGTTTCTGGTTTTCACCCTTCTAAAGCTTGGATTGATTTGAAATTTTCACCATAGGACCTTCATGATCTAGTTGATCTGTTCACATTACCATCTTGCGCCGACCTGCTATTTATAGCATGTTTCTGGTGGTGATTTACTATTTATAGTAACTGCTTGGTTTTAGGACTTCTGCAACTCCGTTTAACTTGAAATCTGACTGACGTGATCCTCATGGGTTAATTGGCCTGTTCACACCGGTGTCTCATGTTGACTTGCTATTTATAGCCTATTTTAGAAGTGACTTACTATAAATAGTAAGTGCTCAGATTGCTTCAAATTTTACCAGTGGATAGCTTGAAAGATACTGGTCGCGATGGGATACATCAGTTTTTGGAGATTTTGGCGTTTGACCCCCCATTTTAGGTCCCGAAGCTGGAAACCCTAATCTAATTTGCATGTCAATCAAATGATCTCTGTTTGACCCCGTTCCTATTGCATGTCGCCTTGTTTGTGATAATGAAGTGCTCAGCAGCCGCCGGAGTGATCCTGCTAAAAATAGTAAGTCCCTGAAAAAGTGATCATCCTGCCTCGCATGTTACCCTGCTGCGTAGCTCTTGAAAAACCCATGATGAATATGCTGACATGCACTGAAAAGTCCTGCATTCAAACCCTAAAATTAGCCTCTGAAGACAACTCTTGAAAAAGGTCGATCTTGGTTTGCATGTTACATCACTACGAAGCTTTCGAAAAACCCACAAAGAATATCTAGACATGCGTTGAAGACTCCAACATGCAAACCCTAAAATTAGCCTCCGAAGTGAAGACTGCTGAAAGTTATCATCTCATCTTGCATGTTATACCATTGCGTAGGTCTCGGAAAACCCAGAAATAATCTTCAGACATGCACTGAAAAACTTCGCATGCAAACCCTAAAATCTGCTTCGAGGGCAGGATTTGCTAAAAATAGCAAGTTGTCTGTTTCAGCTCAAATTCTGCGGGCAGGACGCTTAAAGTATTCTAGGTATGGTGTAGCAGTCAGAATGCAATTAACCAACTCAAATTAACCTCAAATTGACATGAAAAACACAAACCCTAATTCTACAGGCTTAGCCAAAACCTCAAATTTAAGCTCAAAGACGGGCACATCCTCAGAAAGACAGATGGAATAGGGAGAGACAGCCGAAAGACAAAGCCAAAAGACCCGAACGAAGCAAAACTTAGGGGGTCCCCATTTTGAATGGGTTGATGTGTGAAAAGGTCACAACACTAGGGTACATTGATCAAGCTTTTCATACTATGTGGTCCTCCTCGCACCACTAGAGAAAGTGTTTTGACCTTCACAAATTTTGTAATGACCCCTTCTCATCAATGATCAACTTAGTTGCTCATCATCCTATCTCAGAGGCTCGTAGGCTTGTTGAGGTAAAATTAGGGTTTCCTTGCTTGGAGGTTTGAGACATTTCTGGGTGTTTACTATTTATAGTAAAACTATTTTTGGTAGTGGTCCTATTGGCAGTGCTTCAATATGTTTCTATTATTGTTGGAGCAGTTGGTAATTTTTGTGTAGCTTTCAAAATGCAGAAGTTGATGGCAATTATTTAATAAAAGGCAATTAATGTTATGTTTCTTTGTTGACCCCTTGGCATAGGAGGATAACTTTAAGTTGTGTTTAAAAGAGGAGCTTGGAGAGGGACGCATTCATAAAGGTGTTTTAATATTTTTAATAAAGTTTTTATGTTGCCTTGAAGTGGGATGCCATCTTGAGGAATTAAGAATTTTGGAAATTTGAAAAGTTTCTTCTGTGGCTTTTGGCGTGCCTTGAAGGGAAGTTGATGAGTTTTCTCCTTTCCTATAAAAGTAAAGTTCTGCTCTAGCATTTGTATCCATGAAATTATGCTAATGTTATGCTGTCGAAATGACAACTTGGTTTTTACTTCGAGGGATGCTTACTCCTAGTTTCAATCCAATTTTGTGTTTGAAATACAACATCTAGTTGGTTTTATTTGCTGCTTCTCATCTAGACTAGCAGATTGAGCCTCATAATTGAAGTTTTTGATGATATTTCTAGTTTTGGAGTTGCTGATACAGTCATGGCTGAAAGTTGATTTCACTTGCAGCTCTTTTGGTGATTTTAATTTGGAGATGGGTATTTGATCTTTAGTTTTCTATGCCTTGGGCGACCCTTCACAGGAGTTTGCAGATTTTATTATGTTGTTTCTGATTTTTGAGAAGCAAATCGCCCCTCTTGAAGGCCGTACCATGTTGGAAGTGCTTGGAAATTCGTGCCTCTTCATTTAGTGATCTTTGGTGCTGTTTTTGAGTTGAAGTTTGGGCGCCTATCCTCCACAAATCATCCACAATTCATTTCATGCCATTTGGAGGTATATTGAATGAGTTATGAACAATTCATTGATTTCATAGTTGCTGGTTTACACTTCCAGTTTGCTGGTTTTTGTAATCAGATTGTTATAAGTTTAGTTTTTAGCTTCAATTTCAGTAATTGAGTGGTTTAGAGCTTGGAAGAATCATACTTCTCATAGTTGCTTTCTTTCTATCATTGTAACACATTGTAAATTGCAGATTTCTTTAGTTGTAAGGTTGAGAATTAGTAGTACTAATCCAACCATTGTTAATTCTGCATTTACTTGTGCTTCTAATTCACATACAATAACCCCTGAATGGTTTACCGCCAATGAGGAGGAAAATTACTTTGTATTTGCTATTCTCACCCACTGTTAAGTGGTGAATCCCCACTCTTGAGTGGATGCCCACCGCAACGGATGAATTAGTTTACTTTGAAAATCTTCCATGGCTGGTTATCTGCCTAATTATTTCAGTTGTAATAATCACTCCGCCATATGTTAGCACCTCGCCTTCAAAGGGATCTTGTGTGCACATTCTTTTTTTTTTTGATACGCAAGTTTGATTGATATATTAGATTGAAAAGAAGTACAATCGTTTGGAAACACAGGAAAAGCTTCCGCCATTAATCACCAGCCAACCTATCCCTACCATCCATACCAGAAACCACCCTGAAGGTGGCCAAAACGAGACCCAGCCAACCAAAAACAGGAGACCCCTCCATCCAGAAACCACCACCCCGCCATCAAAACCAACTAACAACCCAAAAGGCCATAAAAGTTCGGTCGCGACCCTAAACATACAAGTCCCAGTCACCCAAAATTCCCATACTGGCCATAAGGGACCGACATTATAAGCCCCGAGACTGAAAGACGCCATTGGACTATATAGATAAACTCTAAAACTAACAGACCCAACAACTATATCAATGCATTCATAGGAAATTATTTAAGACAGCAAAATCTTCAAAAACTTTTACCCACTCGACATCACCCACGGCCATCAGGCCGAAGAATTTCTTCAGGAATTCGATGGCCACCGCCGCCACCATCCTATGTTTGCTCAACGCTGGACCGCTCAAGTCAAGAAGAAATGGGAAGAGCTTTACGGCCTCGTCCGAACCTCGAATAGCTGCAAAGTCACTCGGCCTTGGAACACCTCTGCCCTCCACAACAAAGCTCAGCACCTCATTTACCCCACCCACCAGATCCTTGCGAAACATCTTAACCAGCAGCATCTTAGCCCCGGCCTTGGACTCACTGTTGTCTAGGAGAGAAGCCAAAAACTGGGAGGAGATGTGAAGATTGTCCCTGCCAAACTCCTTGTTAGTGAGATGACCAACTCCATGATCATTTTTGTCACCACTAAGACTAACGACCGGTCCTTGTTTGTGAGAATCCGCTTCAGACGTTAGTCTTTAACTTCTCTGAAGGAGGCTTGCCTGACTGAAGATGTAAAGTGCCTTGCTAGTTATGATTAAATTTTTCTGATTTCATGCCTTGTTTGTCAATCAAACGTCTGCCCTGGATGCCACTTTGACTGATATAATTTCTGTTTATGACCTTCCCTTAAATCTGACTGCTTTGATGTCTCATTTGTTTGGTTTGAAGGGAGCTTGTTCTTTCACACAGTGACAAATATTATGATTTCATTGTAAGTTCCTGACCTGTGGTTTGTGTTGTTCTGGCCTGTTTTGGATTTGCCTTTGATTTGATGACCTATCTTCTTGTTTCAAGTAAGTGTGGTTTATGCATGCATAAATAGGTATTTAATGATTTTTCACAAATGCAGAATACAATGTTCATGCATCAAGTTTTCCACAACTATCTAAATCAGAAATACGCCCAACAGATACAAAAGGGACTACTGATAATATGCACACAGCAGACTAGTAACCCTATCTAGCATGGGAATAAGACTGAAATGTAAGAACAGCAATAAGGCCATTCAATAAGCTTCCATACCCAGCTGTTAAAATAGAAATTAACATGATAATGTTTGACAGCAGCTCAATATTTCTGCTCATACAGTTCACCAGCAATATTATCAAAAAGCATACATTAAAGCAACCACCAACTAGGTTTTCCCTTCCCAAAATCTCCTTGACATACTGGTTAATTTCCAGACATTGTGTTATTCAGAAAAAGCAACATAAATACGAATTTCTGATGCATATACTGGCAGCATTTACTCATAAACATTCCCAGAAATTACAACAGGTCATAGTCTTTCCCCCATTACAAATAAGTATGAAATGACAACACATAGACTTCAAAATATCATGGAATAATGACTCAGACCTGGTTACAATTCGCCTCCAACCTGTAGATGAAGTGAATCGACCTCAACATGGCCCAGATTTCATGTCTGACATCAGAAATATCTTTTGTGGTAATAACGTCTTCTACAAATGGAGCATCCAGCCCTAAACGTCCCGGACGCCTTCCTTTAGACTTGTCTCTAACAGCCATGCCCTGTTGTGAAGGTAAGGAAGTCGTTTCTTCTTTCTGCAATCATGCCTTTTCTAAGCTCGCCCAAAACTGATATACGTGTGCTTGCTTCTGTCCCTCAAATCTGCGAATGGAATGCCTACGGTTATGCAAGGATAAACGCCTTCCCTTTTTGTTCAATAACTTCATCAAAGTCGACCAAAATGGTAGCCACGAGTTTAGTAAATATCCCGAAAATCTGAAACGGGATCACATGAAGACTGCGATTCACTCACAGCTCGACCTCTCCACAATGAAATCTGTAAACTCTTCAAAAATCTTGCTAGGGCGGATATTCCACAGCCGAAACAAGATGCTAGGGTTTCAACCCACGTCCAAGGAAGTTCGCTCTTTGCAGAGGAAGAATATTTTATCAAAAGTTCAAAAGTGCGAATGATCTCTCATTTCTTCTTTTTTGTATGTTTCCCATTCAAAAAATTAAAGTGACTCTATAAAGTCAAATTTTTAATATTTCCTCAAGTCACTTTATGAACAACAAATAAGTGACTTTATAATGTCCCCATTAATAAATATTTCAATGGGTCACTTTATAATTTCATTTATTAATTATTTAATATCCCCCATTTAAATATGATTTAAGACCTAGGCAATATTAAAAAATTAAGTCACTTAGTCCAAATTTTGGGGACATTACAGAAGATTTCAGAGAGATTGGCGTGTCCGCCCCAAACTTTGCCACGCCATCCACAGAAACTTCGATGACAAAGCGAGAACGCTTTGCCATGAGCGCCACCGCCAGAACAAATGAATTCCGCTACTAGCTTCTGCCACTAAAATCGGCACTAACCGATATAATCACCACAGATGAATGAAGTTAAGGGAATGAATTGCCCACTAAAACTTTTCCGTTCGATTATTACCATGTACTAAGCCGCTGCCTCCCTTACTAATGACCTCCCTCCACACGTTCTGCAATTAATTCTCATTAATCAGCCTTCAGAGAATGATGCCTACGACATCCTCGAGCTCTGGGAATAGAGTTGTCGCCTCCATACGTGACCACCTCCAAGTCACCCTCGTCTGCGTCCCCCTTAGCCCCCTCCTTATTGCCACCTCGACGTCCAGCTGGCCCTCCTTGCACGTCAGTGCAGAGGTGAGAAAAGAAAGGGGGGAGGGGGAGCCCACCCAACCTCCCACAAAATTTAAATGTTTATTATGCTGATTTCTTTGAGATTTGGACCAGTCACACCTATGTTTGATAGACTATCGGCTTCAACATTGCCTTCCCTCAACATATGATTAAACATCACTTGATCAAAACTTTTTAGTAGTTCTAATGCTGCCTCTAAAAACTCCCCCAGCTTCCAATTTTGCATCTGACGATTTCTGAGAGCATTTATTACCAGAGTGGAGTCCCCTTCCACCACTAGATTTTTAACCCCAATTTCCTTGCAAAGAGACAGACTGAGCAGAAGTGCTTGGAATTCTGTCGCTGCCTACGGGGAGGGAATTTGCTATTTTTCCCAAGACTTGACCCGTGGAATTTCGAACAATACACCCTGCTCCCGATGGCCCCGGATTCCTTTTCGACACCCCATCGAAATTTAATTTGGCCCAACTCTGCTCTGGGGGAATCCACACTACTTTGTTTCTCATTTCCACAGACGCCGCATTCCCAACACTTCCAAAAGGCAAAGCCTTAATCCCAAACCATTGTTTTAGTACCCAAGCATCCCATTTTGCAAAATTTATTTTGCCTGGATTTTTATTCTCCAATCTCGCATTAAAAAGTTCTACAATGCAAGCCTCTATTTTACATTGCAACCTTGGAATCGACATCTCCTTATCTTGAAAAAGTCTTCGATTCCTCTCCTTCCAAACTTTCCATATCACCAGTGAAGGACTTGACACCCATAAATCCCCAAAGAGAGATTTCTGAAAAGAATTTGGCCAGGCAATGAGTAACTCCAACAAGTTTTAGATCCTAGGGATCCTCTAACCATATGCCCGCCCCTCTTCCTTAAGTGGTTTTAGGGCGCATTCTTGGTTAGAGTTGCTTTAATAGAGTTTGGGTTTGGAGCTAACGCTAATCAAGTTGGCCAAGTGTTGGTGATTGTGTAAAAACTGTGGCAAAAAATTGGTTAGCATATTTCAAATTTCTATAGGAGGCTCCATTTGTACAGTAGATGCAATTTAACATTCATGGCTGTCATCTAAAGACAATTCCTGACATTATGGCACTACAAGCAGATGACAACTAACTAGTGCCTAGGAGCCAATAACTGCTAGGGTAGAATAACAAGTACAACACATGTTTGGGGATTTAATTTATATGCTTGAGAGACTCCCTTTATGCCTTTGTTGGCATTTTCTTGTTACCCATGCTCAGGATATTACCCAATGGTCATCTGAGTTTTGGGACTGCAAATTTACTTTCAGTTTTTGGGGACAGCAGGAGAACAGACTACTAAAATAACATAAAAAATAAATATTTAAATTTTCATAGTGTTTCAATAGCCTGGTAATGGCTCCACTTTTACAGTAGATGCATCATAATATTCATGGTCATCTTCTGAAGACAATTCTTGACATTATGGCACTACATGCCCAAGACAACTAACTGGTGCCTGGGAGCAACTAGTAGTGTAGAATAACTCCATATTTTTTGGGCAGAGTTGCATGGAAACGTATATAGTATCGGACATGATATCAAATACGAATACAGCGAATTTTAAGATCCCTTGATACAAAGACGGCTAGATACAACAATTATATGAGTATACATACTCACATAGTTGGTAGACTCGCAGAAAACTCGACAAGTTTTCAAAAACTCGCGAGTTTTTTTTTAAAACGAGTTTTTTTGAGTTTAACTCGCGGGGACGAGTTTTTCCAAGTTTTTTCAAAAAACTTGCGAGTTTTTTCCGAGTTTTTCAAAAAACTCGCGAGTTTTTGCCGAGTTTTTCGAAAAAACTCAGCTTTGCAAAAAAAAGTATTTTTTAAGTTTCCGAGTTTTTTCAAGTTTTTGGCGAGTTTTAAAAAACTCTCCAATTTTTGGCTTGGCGAGTTTTTCTTTGGGGCGAGTCTTCCAACTATGCATACTCATATATTCAATTATTTGTAAGTGTATACTTTGGGTTTTATATTTTAATTTACAATATTTATTTTTTTATATTATGTTTGTGTCAGTAGTGATTTCTATGTGCAATTTTTTTAATGTTTTTTTTCTTTTTCAAATTTTGAATGTTTTTTCATAAACTGTAAACTGAATATAGCACCCAACAGTGTGGTGCTTGTGCAGACATATTGTATATGGTCAAAATATTTGCTCGTATATGGAAACATCTGGATACGGTATTTATGCTGTATCCAGGAGTATCATATTTGTATCTGGCATGCAATACCCAGATACTTGTATCAGACGAGAGGGAAGTATCTGAACTCTGTTTTTGGGATTTAATTTATATGATTGAGAGACCCTCTATATGACTTAGTTGGATTTTCTTGATGCTCAGGTATTACCAAATGTTTCTCTGAATTTTGGGGAGTGCAAATTTATTTCTGCTTGTGGTGACAGCAGGGGAATACTGTAATGTCCCCTTCTCGAGCATGATCTTTCCAGTTGACCTTTGGCCTATTCCGGAGACTCGTAGGCTACTCGGAAGGTGAAATTAGGGTTTCGTGTTTTGGAGGATGCTTTTGCTCGAGGTTGGTTGATTTAATGGCGGATTCTTTCTGGGTTTTCAGAGAGCTTCGCAGTGGTATGTTTTTCTTGGCATTCTGAGCACCTTCAGGAATTTAATATTTTTAGTAAATTCTATTTTTAGCAGTGGTCCAGTTAGCATCAACTCAGTCAACTTTCCTCTTCTGGTAGTTCATTGGGCAATTCTCATTTTTGGCTTAAGGGGTTCATTTTGGAGAAATAAGTTATTTTAAGTCAAAATGTTTTATTTTAAAAATACCCCTTGGCCTAGTGATATAACTTAACAGTTGTTTTAAAGAAGGGGACTTTGAGGGGTATTTTCTCATGAAGGAAATATTTTTATATTTCTAAAGTTTATAATTGCTCAAGGGAAAATGGACACCTATTTGAAGGAGTTTATATTTTATTTAAAAAAAGAGAAGTGATTTATATCTCTCAAGGAAGGTACGCCATTTTGAAGAAAGAGTTTTGGTCAAAGATTAAACCTAAAAGCAGCTTGGGATTAGGGCGCACTTTCTAGAAGCCTCCGGAGTCTTCTCTTCATTCTATAAAGGAGGTTCCTTCTCTTCTTTTGGATTATCTTTTGTCTACAGGAATGTTATGCTGCCGGATTGGCTGTGGGATTGCTTCGAGGAATGTAAGCCTCCTAGCTTGGCATTGCTTCTTGCTTGAGAGATAGCGACTAGTGATGAGGTCGTTGTAGTTTGAGTGATTTGCAGTGAGATTTCTGCATTGTAGTCATTGTGTGGCTTTTGTAGTTCAGTTTTATGCATATTAGTGAGATTCTGGAATTGCATATTCTTTATAGCTGATTGTTGTTTTTAATCACAAGTCAAAAAATACAAAAAGAATTATTCTGGGTATTGCCTTTATCTGTTTGTCTATGAGGGGCGACCCTTTCCTCTAATTTGCAGATTTTTTAATGGAGTTTTGAATTTTTAAAGGCAAATCGCCCTTCCTTGAGGGCCATACCATTTGGGATTGTCTTGAAATTCGTGCATAAATTAAATAGGATCTTTTGGGTCAGTTTTGTGATTCAATCTTGGGCGCCATCATCCTAGGATCATTATGCATTCTGTCTCGTGAAAATTGAGTGAGTTTGGAGTGAGTTGTGAGCAAAATAGTGAGTTTTAGGGCTGCTGTGTGAAAAACAGGACTGTCATAAATCCGATTGTCAAGTTGGTCTTTATAGTGGAGTTTCTGATCTAAGCTTTATTATCCAGTGAAGGAGATTCATTATATTGTTGCAGCACTATTTAACTCTTGATTCATGTTCGTATCAAGGCATTCTCTATCATGTTGTAAGCTGAACAGTAGTACTGTCAGCCTTCTCACTTATTTTCCTTAACTGCATTGTAATACTTAGCATCTCCATCATATGGTAGCTCCAATTCCATCTTGGGTTGGAAAGCACATTCTTGACTTCGAGTTACTTCAGCATTCTTGCTTATTTTCCTTAATTGCATTGTAATTCTTAGCACCTCCGTCATATGGTAGCTCCAATTCCATCTCGGGTTGGAAAGCACATTCTTGACGTCGAGTTATTTCAGCTTATTAGTTGGTAGGGATCCTCTAACCACATGCTTGTCGTTCTCTGACACATCCTTGGTTAGAGTTCTTTGTATCAGCATTTCTTTAAGACCCTTTGACCATATGCTCGTCGTCATCCGGCGCATTCTTGGTTAGAGTTGATTTCTGCATCGTTTGGTTTAAGTGCTAATCCCTAACGATTGTGTATTGCTCTGCTTATTGTAATTGAAAATTGAAAAAAATTGGCTCGGTATATTTCAAATACCTATTAAAATAATATAAAAAATAAATATTTAAAGTTTCATAGGTTTCAATAGCTGATAACCATTATTTCACACCTAGATATTACAGTTCAATTATATGAAATTGCCCATAAATGAATCCCAATATACTTTCAACCTTGTGGGAGATAATTTAGGGCTTGTAGGTAAATTCACACATTCAAAATAAGTTATAACCAAAAAGTGTTAAGGAGCTCACCAAGTTTACCTCTTTTTATAACTGTTCACAAGTAATGTCTTTCCATGCCTAAAGTATTTTTTGATATAAAAATACAGAAACAACAAATTTAGAAAAAAAATAAAAAATAAAGCTTTTATTTATTTTTGAATATTTTTTGTATATTGGAAATTATATGTTTTTTTTTTTTTCTCTAAGTGGTGCAGGACACCTAGGGATGCCTTGATGTCCTTGTGATACCCAAGGTCTTGAGGAGATGTCCTAAAAAATAAGGGATGCCCTATAATTGCTAGAAAGAAGGGGATGCAAGGGGATGTCTTGTCTCGTCACTGGGATGTACAGAATGTCACTTGGACCCTAGGGATGCATACCTATGTAACTGATGAGTACACAGTTATATTGAGAGGGGGAGGTGGGTGCGGGGAGGGTGAATCAGTATAACAATAATCTTTTACTTTTCAAAACTTAATTAACCATAGCAATAGCACACATGCAAGATCTAGCAATTAAGAACATAGTATGATACTATGAACACACGATTTATGTGGAAACCCTTTAGGAGAAAACCACGACAAAATATATATACATATTGATCTTCTTTGTAGGCACCAACCTACTTTTACAAGTCTTCTTTTGTAGGCACCAACCCACTAGAGACACCAATCCCCACTTAGAGAATTTGTAGGCACCAACCCATTGGAGACACCAATCCCCGCAACTGAGCTCCAACTTAGCAAGAGACACCAATCTCTTATTTTGATAGGCACCAACTTCCAAATTTTTCAAGGGATGATATTGTCTTCACAAATATCTGATTATGAATGCTATGCTTGTGGATGATCTCTAACGGTTATCACACAAGTACTCTCCTTCATGACTTGGTTTGTGGATGATATAATTGCTTTCCTTCACAAGTCTGCTTGATGATAATGCAACAAATTTCCTTCACAAATTTTCTCTCAAGTAATGCAATACATTCCTTTATAATTCTGCTCTAATTTCACTTACAAATCTGGTATAAACTCTGCTATAATTTTGCTTTAAATCCTCTTGCAAGTCAGCTATAATTTCTGCTCTAAATCCCCTTTGCAAGTCTGCAATAATTCTTCTATAAATCCTCTTACATCTGTGTTGGCGTAACAACTAACACCTCTGGAGTGCAAGTTGGTACGGACAGTTATGCACACTACGCAATGAGTGCTCTTCAAATTAGGAGGGGAAGCTCCCTCGTTGTGCTTGACAAAAGTGCTTGAAAAGGGAAATAAACTAAACTATATCGTGTCTTTTTGTCTCAGCTGTAAGAGGTACAAGGCTTTCACGAAAACTCTATACGTTGCAGCTAAGTATTTTCTGGTTTCGCAAGACTTAACTAAAACACACAAAACTAAGTAACTTAAACTATCCAATCCCCTCAAGAATTCAGAGCATGAGGAAATGGAGTGGGAATGATTATCTGACGATAAATTGAGTATAGACTCACAACATGAAGGCAAGGTGACACGACTATCTACTTGTCTGAATAGGCTTATTATTCACACACATCACACGATAAACAATTACAGATTCTCAACTTGAAGGCAAGGTGGCACATCTATCAGCTCAATCTAAACAAGTTTATTGAACACAAAACATGAAGGATAGCAAACTAGGACAACAAATTGCACAGGCGAGACACGCATACAATCTACGATCAAACTAGCCACTATATCTAACTAAAGCAAGAATTCACCATCATAATTGCATGAAACCCAAGTGGCATAACAATTCATCATAACAGTAAATACTCATGAACAGATACAAAACGAGCAGTATTGAAGGCAAGGTAGGCACAGCATATATTTCTCTCTTGTGCAAAAGTTATGTACAAATGAGCAAAGCTCTTATTTATAGACATCGAAAGGTGTAGGGAACCCTAAAATCACCTTGAGTCAACTATAGTCTTGCAATGCATGCAAGATTTATTGCTAAACCCTAATAAAATAAACTATACAGTTAACTGGAAAACTACCATTAGTTAACTGGTACAAATTAATCTAAGAATGGACAATGTGCAAACATGCACGTCCTTATTGAAAGCAAGTTAATTGGAACACTACCATTAGTTAATGTAAACCCTAAATACAACTCCAAGTGAATAAAGATAATCCCAGAATAGATATGCATGAGATGAGACAGCGAGTTAACTTGAAAAGGTAACACCAAGTTTAACACCTGTGTGTAATGTCTATCCTGAGAGGTGGGAACTGAAGTCTACTGGCCATGATCTCGAGCAATCAATCCCTCAATGAGATTGTTAACTGCATCACTGTTTGGAGCTTTGATACTCTGCCGAAGTATGCTATGTCTGTGTAGCATGTCCTGCAATTTGTGATCTGAATTCCACCTCTTGCTCCTGGATTGCTTCATGAACAATCTTGGCCTTGTTGTGGTGATTAATCTACGGTAATGGTCTCCCAGCGAAAATAGTATGAATGAGTGCTTGGGCTACGGTACAGCCATCAGCTAAGCGCATATGCCACCCTCAATTTGATACCGGCACGGTAAGCGAGATATAAGGTTCCTGCAGGCGGGTGCATAATGCGTGCTCTCTGCCGACGCTTCTGATGCCATGGTTTCCTCTATCTTGCCTTGAAAACAATTCTGTGTTTTCAGGTAGATAAGCCTCATCCTCTGCATGCAGCGGCCGGGTTCACGCACCACTCGGGTGAGCAATCATAATCTGCGTCTTGGGGTCACGCTAATCACACCATGTCTCGTTCCTCATCCTAGAGGCCTGAGGTCTCGTGCGTGCCTGTGATGCAGCTCTATAACGCCAGCGGCCTCTGTAGCGAATTCCTCCTCCACAGCAAGGACCAAGTGTCTCTTAACCTTGACTTCTGACGATAATGCAATTTTATTTTATTTTTGTTGTGTTTTGAATATTTTTGTAATTTTTGCAATAAAAGGAGATGGTGCGATTTTGGAAATAAATGCTTGGAAAATTAAAATAAAATACCAGACTATAAAATTCTGAATCAAGCAACTCTAGACTGAAGGCGAATGATTGAATTATGACAAATAAGTGATTACAATGCTGAATCAATAGCATGTAGACAAAAAGGGAAGCTAACTTATTGAAGAACCTGTGACAGCTTGCAGCCGCTTGAAGAAGAATATCTGATGGTACGGCTAATGAATGGTGATCTCCTCAGAAATCGATGCAATACCCTCAGATAATCAAGGCGCCACCACTGGAGAAGAAACCAAGCAAAAAGGCAGGGCATTTTTTGCCTGTAGAGAAGTACGGCCTTGCTGCTGCAAAAGTACGGCTTGAACCAGCAATAAAGAAATCCGTACAACCTTGGAATTCATGCCAGATGCTGGATAAACCATTGCCAATGAAAAGGATTCTCTTCTGGAGAGAAATCAATCCAAACTCTGAATAAGAACTTCACAATATGCACTATTGCGACCTCTGAATGAAGCCACTCTGATGGACAAGCTTCAACTGGTATTTCATAGCCTTAGTATGTCTGATTCTGAAGAGGGAACGTTCTCCAAAATCCAATGATGAAGCGAATTTGCAGAAACCCTTGTTTCACAAACTCGAATGTTCTCAGAGAGAATAAAAGACAAATTAGAATAATTCACAATGAAGTTTGATTTGTCTCATTGAGAAATATAAACTCTCTTCAATAAGTCGACCCAAAAAAGCAACTGATTAAGCATTTAATAATTCATTAATTTTCCCTTTTTGAGACTTAGGCAAATTCATTAAATAATGGCGTCCCTTTTAAATAAGTATTAAAACTCATTTAATATTAATATTGCTCCTCAATTATAAAGTATTGAATACTTTATAATTCACCATTAATTTAATACTTTAATATTTTATTAAAGTGACTTTATATTATAAAGTCAAATTAATAATCTTTAAATAATTATCAAATGCTCCAATATTCACTGTTTGCTCATCAAATTGTCAAACTGGGTCGAAACTGAGCTGACCAACTGAACCAGGTGCCCTGCCAGAAATAGCAACCCCTGTCTTCCTGACTTACTATAAATAGTAAGTGCCTGGATATCACTCTGTGAGTCTTTTCCAAGGCCCAAACCTGAATCAACTGATGGAGTAATGTCCCCCAAACACAAGGTAACTGCCAAAGTAACCCTCTAAACACATATGTTAGCCTACGAGGGCCTGAATGATAGGCTAACCCCTGAATCAATTGAATTGCCTAGGAAGGGGACATTACAGTCCGCCTTCCCTGAAATTGCTTGTCCTCAAGCAATCTCAGCTTCGGATGCTGTAAAATCTCCTCTGACTCCCATGTAGCATCCTCAACTGGCAAATCTCTCCATCTAATCAAATACTCTCTGATGACCTGCCTCCGAAGATGTCTCTCTCTAACATCGAGGATGGCCTCAGGCACTAATATCAACTTCCCCTCATCATCAAGGGGTGGCAGTACTGGAGAAGGAATCACATGCTGACCCAATTCCTTCTTCAGGCGAGAAACGTGAAACATGTTGTGAACCTTGCTATCCGCCGATAAATCCAACTCATATGCAACCTCGCCCACTCGTCTGATGACACGAAATGGACCATAGTAACGAGGTTTCAACTTCTCTGCACCATTCTTCCGCAGAGTGGACTAACGGTAAGGCTGTAACATGAGATACACCATGTCACCCACTGCGAAGGAACCCTCAACCCTTTTCTGATTAGCATACTGCTTCTGCTGATTCTGTGCTCACTGAATGTTGTCTCTGAGAGACCTCATAATATCCTTCTAATCCTGTAACATATCACCAGCGCTAGGCACTCTGCTATCACTCAACACCAAATCCAAAAGGTTGGGCGCCTCATACCCGTATAATGCCATAAAGGGCGTCATCTGTATAGTCATGTTGTGAGTAGAGTTATAACAATACTCATAGAGGTATATCCACCTCACCCAAGCTCTCTGCTGTCCAGCTATATAATTATGTAGATATCCTTCCACCCACTTATTGACGATCTCCGTCTGCCCATCTATCTACGGATGGTAGCTGGTACTAGGTGTCAGTTCGGTTCCACAAAGTCTGAACAACTCCTGCCAAAAGTTGCTCATATTGTCATGTCTCCGTCTGAACTCAGTCTCAGACATCTCACCCTCGGTAGGTTCTTTCCCTGTATCCCTACGAGACTCTGTAGGAGTCTCACGATCTGCCATGAGTGTGGTGACACTGTTCTCACTGCTGCTAGAACTGGATCTGTGTATACCCAAAACCCCTGATACTGTCTCACCTTCATGATTCCTGTCAGTTAGGTGTATCACCATAGGGAATATCATTTACTAGTTTTAGCTTTATCATTTTCGTCAGTAATCCTTCTCTCTTTTCCTTCAAAGATAGTAGTTTAGGTGATATTACTAGCATAGGAAGCCGGCCTTTTCTGGAGGTTTGGTCTTATCTAAGTCTCATACTTTTAAGATCATTCCCATGTTACAATGGATTGTTGAATTTCACATTCAACAGGGTGCAAAATTCAAGTGATAATAGTCATCATCTTCACTCTACTTGTGCTTATTATGAAATGGAGATTCAACCAAATCCTCTTGTGCTTGTCTAGGCCTCTATTTTATCAGTGCATGTAGTATATCCTTGGCTCAATATCCCATTTTGTTGCTGATTTATTTGGATACTTTTGAAGTAGCTCTGGGTTGAAGACTGAAGCTGCTGTGCACATGCACTAGCTTCTTTGCTCTCCTAGAAATTTATGCTAGTTCCTCTATATAGTGTAGATGAAGCTATAGGTAGATTCTCAGACGTATCATCTCTATGTAACTAATGTCCTACATGTGTAGATGAAGCTGTAGGTAGATTCAAGAAATTTCTGAAAGTCCTAACATATGCAGATTCCAAAATCATCAATTTTCTAGAGTTATTTTCATATTGAACAGAATACATTTTACCTATATGAAAAATAACTAAAGAATAACTTCAAGGTTACCTAAGAATTAATTCTCAACAGGACCAGCATTGAAGTGAGAGAATTTGTGGTACATGATTTGGTTTTCTTGAAATTACAGCCTTATAAGTAGAAGTTACATAAAGGGAAAGGAGCAAAGAAGCTTGGGCCTCAATGATTCAATACTACACCTTATAAGATACTGGCATGAATGGAGCAGGTTGGATACACTTTCAAGCTATTAAGAGGAACTCAAATACACAATATCTTTTATGTCTGACAAAGAAAATAGGCAGGCAAGATGTCA